>CM046445.1:76534745-76669745 GCA_025506515.1 Flaveria trinervia | reverse complement strand
AAAATTAAACCATTTTGGCAATGTGGGCCTTTGAATTTGCAGTAATCCTGATTTAATAACAGCTGGATCCTAGGAATTTGCAATTCATGATTTTGCAGTAATGTTGAGGACTGCCAAATGGAAGCTTGAGAAAACTAAAGTGAAAGTTGTTTTTCGGCTGCAATTTCATGCTACAAATGTACCTTTCTCGTTTCTTTTGATATAATAATAATTTTGATTACGCACACATGCATACAAATGGAACCTTATATGAGTCATGAAATTTATCAGATTCCCCAGAGCGGATGGGATAAATTATTTATTTGTTTCATACCTGTCGAATCTGGAAAGATCATTGCAAAACTAGCAAAGCAAATGTGAGGAACGGAACATGCAAATGGGCAGATCCTATCTATGAAACTACAAGACTTCTAGTAGATTCTAGAAACAAACGATATGAAGATAAGCTCTACAATCTCATTGTGGGAATGGTAAGTGTCAATTCTCCTTTCCATTTAACAATTTTGAAACTCTACTATTCATTTGACACAAACTTTTGGGGGAAAATCAAGTTGTTTCATTCATTAAATTAGGTTATTTCGTCTTTTGCTTGAATATGGATTTCAGGGTACTTCACACGCAAGCATACTTGGTGAGGCTACCATTAATCTTGCAGATTATGCAGATGCATTAAACCCTTTTGTTGTTGCTTTGCCTCTTCATGGATCTGACCATGGAACTATGTTGCATGTGAGAAATATTCTTCTATACTTCCTTTTTTTAAAAGGAATCATGATATTTAGTTAATACCACCGATTTCAGTTGATCTAGACATTTAGTTAAGTGTGTTTGGATAAACAATTTTAAGAATCAATCACTTAATATTCAAGAATGAATAGATAATAAAATCATTTTTTGGGGATAGCCTAGATATTAATTAAGAATCTTTTAGATCAAACACTTATTTTTAACTTAATCTTTTTGGTTTCAGGTTACAGTTCAGTTGCTGACAGCCAAAACTGGATTCAGGTATGGCATCTTGAAAACTGCAATGTTTCATTCTTCAGAAATTTTATATATTAAATTACATTATTACTAGTAAATCAATGCCAATGGTATTGGTTTAGAAGCTTTCTTTGTTTTTTTACTTCATTGAAGGGCATTTTAGGTATTTGACCACATTCAAATATGTTCTTAAAACTTTTGACAAGTGAGGCTGTGCAATTGTATAAAACTGAGGGAGTATGTAATTATATTTGCTACAGAGAATTTGAACAACAGTTTGATAAGGTTGCAAAGCAGCGGCAATTATATCCGAGAAGTGGAACCTAGTATTGGCACATCATCTTCTGATTGCAGTTCTCTGATGACCATGGAATAAGGTTTGGTTGTCTTATCCAGTTATCTGTTAAATGTCTAGAATACCCTTGAACAATGACAACAGGAAACATAGCTTTTAAAGAGCGCATCCAAACACCCATTAATTACAACCTACAATCACTTATACGGCAAGACACATGTACTCATCTTCTATATATTTTTTTTGCTTTAAATAGGTTAATACAAGAACACATTTTAGATCAGAATCTAAGGAGCTTACATCAATTATGGAAGAAACAAGCATGCATCAAGATTTTTCAGATGCAGCCATTGAATATAATGGCGCGTGTAACAACTCAGAAAGTTATAATGCTGATGAACAGGATTCATCAGGCATCCATGAATCACTGAACTCAAATGGGCCAGCCCGTAGTAAAGTCCTGTCAAAAGAAAACACAGATTGTTCAAAGGATAACAACTTAGCCATTGCTCTTGAAGAGAATCATAGACTCAGAGGAAGCTTGGAAATGGCTGAATCTTTCATCTTCGAGCTTAGGCAAGATCTAAATACATTGCATAATCAGGCTAATGAGATGAATATGGAGACACAAAAGATTGCACAACATCTAACTAACGAGATTTCTTTGGGTATAAAACTAGAAAGGGAGGTTATGATGCTCAGATCAGAATGTTCAAAGTTCAAAGATGAGCTGCAACAGTTAAATGAAATAAATTAAGGTCACAATTAATTGGTAAAACACAGGATCAACGGGTAGAGGGGCTTTTTCTTGTAGAGGGTCGAATAAGGGAGCTCCAAAAAAAGATTCTTATCAGGTGCCGTGAGTCTGATCTAAGCTTCATAAACTCGGATTTAGAAATGCTACTTGGTATTGTACAGAATCTTGAAAGGAAACAGGACTTACAAGAGGTCTTGACTTTGGAGATAGTCAAAGTTTAGAACTCTACGTCAACTAAACGAAGCAAAAATTGAAAGGGGAAATCTTATTAAAAAGATGAATGAGATGGAGTGTTATTATGAATCACTTGTGCAAGAGCTTGAAGAAAACCGGGACCGGATTCTAGTAGAGTTTCAGAAGCTTAGATATGAACATTTAACATGTATTAACACTATTTCAACATGCAAATCTGAAACTGAAACCATACGCCTTTGTATGAAAGATCAAATCTTGAAATTTGACAAAGAAAGACTTGCTTTAAGTTGTGTTAATGAAGAGCTTGAAAAAAAAGTAATGGTTGCTGAAGCATTTGTGCAAGAACTTGAGAAAACAGAGAACAGGCCTGAAGGAATTTGAAAGCCTTAAAAATGAGCATTTGACATGTGGGGCCACTATTTCATCCTGCAAATATGAGATGGAATTGATACGTGGTGATTGAAAGATCAAACCTTGAAATTCAATAAAGAAAGCAAGAGTTGGAGAGTGTTAAACGGCAGCTGGAGAAAAGGGTTATAACTTCTGAATCACTTGTACAAGAGCTAGAGAAAAACAGAGAACAGATTTCGGGAGAATTTCAATGCCTTAAAATCGAGCATTTAACATGTGCTGATAGTATTTCGAGCTTGAAAGCCAAGATTGAATCGGTATGCTGTGATATGAAAGATCAAACCTTAAAATTTGCTAAAGAAAAGCATGATTTCGGTTGTGCTGAAGAACAACTTCACAAAGAGTTAAGGCTGCAGAGGCACTTGTTCAAGAGCTCGAGAAAAACCGCGAAGAGATTCTAGATGAGTTAAAGAGCCTACAAATTGAGCATTCAACATGTGGCCACACTAGTTTGACCTACAAAAATATGAACGACCAAATTCTAAGACTTGAAAAAGAAAGACATGATTTGCGTTGTGTTAACGAGGAGCTCAAGAAAAGGCTTATGACTACCGAAGCACTTGTTCAAGAACTCGAGGAAAAGCAAGAACAGATTGTGGGTGAGTTCCAGAGCTAAAAGATGAGCATTCAGCATGTGGCTCCACTATCTTAATGTACAAATCAGAGACAGAATCGATACGCCGTGATATGGACGATCAAATCTTAAAATCTGCTAAAGAAAGACATGATTTGAGTTGTGTTAATAAGGAACTCGAGAAAAGGGTTTCAGAGCTCGAGGAAAACCGGGAACAGATCCTCAGAGACCTGCAAAGTCTTAAAAATGAGCATTTGATATGTGGTGATACTATTTCCATCTGCAAAACTGAGACTGAATTTTTACGCCTTGAGATGAACAACCAAATCACAAGACTTGAAAAAGAAAAACATGATTTGGGTTGTGTTAACGATGAGCTCAAGAAAAGGGTTACGACTACTGAAGCGCTTGTCCAAGAACTTGAGGATACACAAGAACAATTCTGGGTGAGTTGCAGAGCCTAAAAGATGAGCATTCAACATGTGGTAACACTTTTTTAACCTACAAATCTGAGGCCGAATCAGTACACCATGATATGGAAGATCAAATCTCAAAATCTGGTAAAGAAATACATGCTTTGACTTGTGTTAAGAAGGAACTTGAGAAAAGGATTTCAGAGATCGAGGAAAATCGGAAACAGATCCTTGGAGACTTGCAGAGCCTAACAAAAGAGCACTCAACATGTGCTGATACTATTTCCACCTGCAAATCTGAGGCCGAATCAGTATGCCTTGATATGGAAGATCAAATCTTAAAATCTGCTAAAGAAAGACATGCTTTGACTTGTGTTAATTTGGAGCTTGAGAAAAGGATTTCAGAGCTCGAGGAAAACCGGAAACAGATCCTTGGAGACTTGCAGAGCCTAAAAAATGAGCATTCGACATGTGCCGATACTATTTCCACCTGCAAAATTCAGACTGAATCCATAAGCCTTGATATGAACAACCAAATCTCAAAAATAACCGAAGAAAAGCGTGCTTTGATTTGTGTTAACAAGGAGCTCGAGAAAAGGGTAACCACTTTAGAAGCAGCACTTGAAAGGGGTCGTTTAAATTACTCTATAGCAGTGACTCATTTGCAAAAAAATCTTGACATGCTATCTGCCCAGGTGTCTTCCTTGTTTGAGACAAATCAAAACCTAATTAAACAAACCTTTTCCCCTGAAAATTGCTCAAATACAGACCAAAATCTTTGTGAAAAACAGCTCTTGGGTGGTGATGATATCACAGATGAAGAACTTTATAAGTATGTTGTGAAAATTTATACTTAGATCTGTACTCAGTGATTCTGGATGAAAAGTTGTTAGAAATGAGTAGATATGCCAACAAAATGAAGGAATACGCACAACAAAAGTCAAAAGTTCATGAAAAAAGTGTCCCTGAACAGCAGTCGGAATCTTTAAGGATAGCTTTCATGAAAGAACAATGTGAAACAACGGTACAAGAATTAAAGCAACAACTTTTTGTTTCCAAAAGGCATGGTGATGATATATTGATCAATTGCAAGATGCCCTTGATGAAATCGAGAGCAGGAAAAAATCTGAAGCTTCTTATTTAAGAAAATTGAAAAATTGTTGGTTAAAATTGGTGGACTGGAAGGTGAGTTAGAATCGATACAGGCTGAACTCGATTGTGCTCTCCTAAACCTTGAATGCTGTAAGGAGGAAAAAGAAAAGATTGTTTCACAGATCATTGAGGTAAAACAAACCACTTAAAATGATGATATTAATTATAATAATGATGGTTTTGTGGTTAAGTTGGGAATGTTTCATCAGTTTTGTATTTTGAAAATAATTTATGTATTAAATATGATGATTACATGAATCTATTACTAAAATACCAAGGTAATTTTATCATAATAAAACCCTGTAGTAGATAATAGGCATATGGATAGACTTTAAGTGACTTTTGACCCGAACCCATTTAACATGTTCTAGTTTTTAGCTCACTTTCTACATTTGAACCTTTAACGGATGGCTTAATGGTAGGCATCTGATTCACTTTAGCTTGTAGAGGTCTTAAGTTCAGTTTCTACGTTTAACTCCTTGAGGGCCTGAGTTTCATTCTCACAGTGATTTAAAAAAAGCAAATTGGATTTTAATAACTATGACCCATTGGCTTCCATATTACAGTTTGTCCGATAATAATCCTAACTTTATACTCATTGCTAAGGAAAATCCTAATAGCTGTCAGCCAATTGGTCACAAAAACACAAAGACAACAGTGTTTTTGTGGGAAAACACCCCACGACTCTTTTCTTTTATTGAATAAAAACCACACCCAAAACTCTTAGACCATGGCCCTCTTTTATACTAATCCTAACCTTAATTACTAATGAAAACTCCACTCAAACACAGCTGGAATGACAGCCCATTCACAGCCAAAAACATAAACACTAATACTTAAAATAAAGCTAATTAAAACTGACTTTTGACGTTTCTCTCCCCTAAACTTCCACATATGACCACAATTAGGATTAACTTCTAACAATCACCCCCTTAATCCTAATGTGGTCTTCCTTCTCTAAAGTAGAGTTAGCTCATCATCTTCACAAACTAATTTGGTCTCCTCATGCTTTGGTTTTGACTTTGGACATTCATATGCAAAATGTCCAAACTCTTCACATTGGTAGCATTGAACCCATGACTTGTCTCGTTCTCCCATTGTCCCCAGTCCCCCATTGATCATTTCTTAAACTGGATCGATTCTCACGACCCTTTTCCCTTCCCAAACTTCGGCCTCTACCACAACCTCTTCCATCCCGGTTAACCCATCCACGACCTTGTTGATAATCATTATCGTTTCTTGGTTTAGGATGTTCATCATTACAAGTGAGCATCAATTTACTTTGCCTGTCTTCAATTTCATCTTGGGATTTTACCCTCTCCTCGTAAGCTTTAAATCGACCCACCACTTCTTCAAATGTTATTTTCTCGATCTTCGAGTATTGCTCAATCGAAGCAACGATTGGCAAATATTTCTTTGGCATGGAATTCAAGAACTTTCTCACCACTATCTCATCATCAAGTGAAGATCCAAGACTTTTATACTTTGATTGTAGCCCACTAATTTTACCTGCAAATTCATCAATAGTCTCTATTTCGGTCATCTTCATTGCTTCCAACTCACTTCTAAGTGTTTGCAAGCGAGCCTTTTGAACCCTCTCGGCTCCCACATATCTGACTCGTAATGCATCCCAAACATTCTTCGGATCCTTATGCTTTGACACTTGTAGTAACACATCCTTCGGTAGTGACTGAAATATCAACGCCTTCGCCTTGTACTTTCTTCTATCATCAATTTCACTTCCTGTCACAGGTTCTATGGCCTCTCGCGGACCATGTGCACCTAAGATGGTCTCCATCATAATTGACCATGCAGTGTAGTTTGTTGTGGTCAATTTTGGACATTGCAAAGTCACATTGCTTGGTTCTCGGTGGGGTAACACAACTGCTTCTGCACCTTCTGTCATCTTCTTTATGAACTACCTGATCACCTTTTTTTTCACAAAAAAAAACTTTTTCTGCACAAACAGTTCCTGCAGCAATAGCAAAACTCCTCTGATTTACAAACTTCAGCAGCAAATCAGCATAAACCACTCTGTTTCACACAGATACAACAGCAAAAACAATCTGTTTTCACATAGATATATTGAAAAACTCTCTTTCACACATATCAGTTTCTCACTTCTTCACACGGATCACCCATTTTCCCACTTTGATCAATCACAGATCAATTCTTCTCGAATCCTCTTTCACAGCAAAGTTGGTTAAATCTTTCACGGATTGAACAACTTCTCTACACCGGTATCACACTTTTGTAACCTGTATCACACAGGTCTTCTTCTACTGCAGTTGCGTCACGCAACCTGTCTTCAATCGATCTATCACAGATCAGTAACTTATCTTCACCTTGTTTTGATTGCTTCTCCCAACCAGCTCTCACAGCCCTTTGATATTTCAACAGAAATAGAGCAGAAACTTCACAAATCTGGTCTGCACTCTGCTGGTTGATTGATACACAAACAGCCCTTTTATTAGAACCTTGCAGCAACCTTCATTATTGATCAGCAGCTTTTTACCAATATATTCATTCTTGGTTTGATGGTGATTGGTTTTTGTCTTCAACAGCCCTGGATCTTTGTTGCTCTGATACCAATTGTCAGCCAATTGGTCACAAAAACACAAAGACAACAGTGTTTTTGTGGGAAAACACCCCATGACTCTTTTCTTTTATTGAATAAAAAACACACCCAAAACTCTTAGACCATGACCCTCTTTTATACTAATCCTGACCTTAATTACTTATGAAAACTCCACTCAAACACAACTGGAATGACAGCCCATTCACAGCCAAAAACATAAACACTAATACTTAAAATAAAGCTAATTAAAACTTACTAAATAAAACAAACCTATCTTTAGACTTTTGACGATTCTCCCCCCTAAACTTCCACATATGACCACAATTAGGATTAACTTCTAACAATAGCATTATCATCATTGGTTTACACTTGATTTTTACCCCATTTCGCCGTACGCTTCCCTACTTCATTCATAATCATCATCGTGAGTAAAATCAAGTAGAAATCAAATGCAAGTCAATGGATGATTATGTTACTACTTACTAGGATTGTCCTTGACAACAAAAATGAAATTTAAGATTATTAATGGCCAAACCACTAGTATGGATTATCAAAATCCAAATTATCTTTAATAATAATTAAATAAATAAAACTTTCTACATTTGACCTGATATCAATGAAATCCAACTGGTACTCAACCATTTTCATATTAACGGGTTGAAATTGTCACCTTTAGTTTTTACAATCTTAAGGATAGTAACTGACCCGTGTTCCTTTTTTGTAATGTAGTTGGAGAAGATGAAAAACGAGAGATCGATTCTTACAATGATGAGCTCTAGCTCAAGTTTCAAGATTTACAGAGAGAACTTATGCAACTGCACAAGGTAATTTGCGCTATGGTTTTCATCATTATTTGTTTTCAAACTCATGATTTGTTACTAAAGGCGAATGAAGAGCTGGAGGGTCTGTACCCAAGTTTTAAGGATTTCACGGGAGATGGAAACACATTAGGGAGGGTGCTTGCTTTGGAGATCGAACTTGCTGGAGCTCTTATGGTGAAGAAGAATCGAATATTCAATTCCAGAGGTACATATAACTATATAAGTAATACCGCTTATCAATCTATTGTAAAAAGAGTCAAAATGGTAACTTTTTGTCATTAGATAGAACATTTATCAAACATGATAATCTATTATGTTTTTGCAGTTCTTTCCTCAAGCAACACAGTGATGAAGAAGCAATTTTTAGAAGCTTCAGAGACATCAACGAGTTGATCAAGACACATTGGAGATCAAGAGTAAGTATGTAAATGTGGAAACCGAGTTGAATGAAATGCACACACGCTATTCTCAGTTAAGTCTGCAACTAGCTGAGGTGGAAGGGGAGAGACAGAAACTTATGATGGCAGTCAAGAATGTGAGAGAGCCTAGGAATGTGGTTAACTGCTCCTCATCAGAAGCTCTTGATGGTAATCTTTGGTAGAGTCAACATTAGTGTTAAAAGGTCAACATAATCTGTGAATAGGTTTGGTGTTAACAGCAGGGTCATGCAAGTGTTTCGGGTGGTGTAAATGGCTTTAGTTACAAAAGGGTCAAATTATTTATTAGAATGTTGTAACCATGTTTTGGTCTCTGAAGTTTTCTTTGCCTTTTGGCTTTGCTATTCTTGTTGTGTATCATGTTTATAAAAAGAATATATATTATTTATTGGTTCGTATGTGTCCAGTTTTTTGCTTAGATATTTTCTTCAAAACTTAATCAACAATTCACAAATTTTAACATTAAATTAGTAGTAATTTGTCAAAGTCATAGTCCTTGGTAACATATTCATGCATAACTATCAAAATCAATAGGAATATATTATGTTAGGATATTATTTTTTGAATATTTATAATTGTTGTAGTTATCTTTAAATCCCCTATTTATATTGTATTGTATTGTGATTCAATATATCATAGGAGAATTATCTCATATATCAACTCTTATATGGATGGTATCAACCTACTATATTTTTCATGGAATCATAACCTTCACCGCTCTCACAGTCACCAACATTCGTTCAATGCTATTATCGACCCACTCTTGGTTTCAAGATATAGAATCTATGTTAGAGTGACCCCTTTGGTTTTGATGTAAGGAATTCATGACACGGATGCCCATCATCCAATGTAGTAGCATCGAAGACTTGTACTCGCTCACATTCTCATCAGACGCTTGCATCACTAGCCCTTCAACCTTTGCTGATATCTCTCAAGACCTTTAACACTTTCATTTAGGACACTCGGTAACTGCTATTTTGAATTCTTTACATTGTTAATTATGTTAGACCTAAACAATCTCGTATTTGTCATTCTTGTATTTGTGGGCAAACACACATTATGTTAACCTTTTATGATTCAAACTATTCTACATTGATGCCTTTTGATTATATGCATAGTGATGTTTGAACCTCACCAATACTTAGTACCTGTGGATATCATTATTGCGTCCTCTTTCTAGATAACAAAACTAATATTTTTGTGCACATCCAATGCAGCGTAAATCACAAGTCTTTGACATATTTCAAACCCTGGCATCATGCCTTATCTACCACAAAATATCCACTTAACATTCTACCTAGCAAACTACTCCAAAACCAATCTCCTACCCACCTCATATACAAACGCCAAACAGAATACTCATCACTTAGAGTATTTGGTTGCGTATGCTACCCTCGATCTTACCCCCTCCATTACTTTAAACCAACTCGAACCACGATCTCACCCATTTGTCTTTCTTGGTTACCCATCAAATCATCGCGGTACAAGCGTTACAACTTGACCACCTAGAAAATTACCATTTCTCACAATGTAATTTTTGACAAGACAACTATTCTATTTGCTAACCACAATAAGTCTAAACCCTCGTATAACTTTCTCACCGATGATCCTTACTCCTACCTTTTGTGTTACACTACAAAACCCTCCCCTATTGTTCGTTACACACACACACCCTTACCGACGTCACCCCAAACCTACTTTTACTAACTGTACTCAACCTGCCTCTTTAACTAACCGAACTCTTCCTCAACAAAATCCCTACTCTCGATCAATTTCCACCACGTTCACTCTCGGCCCAATCTTTATCACCCCCACTCTCAGACCAATTTCCATCACCCCTATTATTGGCCCAATCTTCATCACCCCCACACTCTTCCTCGCCTATCCACCCAACATCACTTATTCTTCCACCTTCGGCCTGTCTTACCGGTGCTTCTTCCACCACAACATCACCACTTTCTACCACTACAACCTCTACACACTCACCTATACGCACAATGACTACTAGAAGCATGACCAGTGTGTCCAAACCGAAACAACTCTTTGATCTCTCTACCACAATCGAACCTTTCACACCCCATCATGGTGGAACCATAAGGCATAACGTATGGCTGCCAAAACATATGATTATCGTAAACACAAACACATCACTAGATACATAAATTTATAATTTTAGAGTATTACATCCTAAAATCAAATGTTTAATGACCACATTGTCTATCAAAATAATTTATCTTAAGATTTTCCCCATAGGACCAAAACGTAATGAGTCATACGTGTAAAATCCTTAAAAAATGTATCTAGGTGCATGACTGATTCCTATGTTGTTTACTTCTTGAGAGTGCACCTTATTTACTTGAAAAACATACTTCAAATTGTTAACATTGAGTTCATCGATTTTAATCATTCAGAAAATAAAATTGATGTTCGACTATAATGGTGAATACGATAGATAAACGAATACATATGACCAAATTCGTAAACTTAAAAAGAAGAAAAATACTAAGTGATATTCATGAGAGATATCCAAGCCATGACTTTTGAGAACTTTGACCCAACCCACATAGATAACAAGTTGGACAATATGTTGTCATTCAAACATGTGGTTCGAGGTTAGCGCGACTAACCATGATAGGTGTTGTCGAAACCCAATAGTATTACTATTTTCATGACTCAACGATAGCTAATGGGTATTTATGAGAAATAGGATTTTCAGGCGCATAAATGATAACTCATGAACACATAAAGGTCTAATATTGTTTTGTACATGATTAGATAAATTTAAGCCAATATGTTTATCCCTAAATTGAAATCATAAAACTTTGAGATCGTAAAACTCACCTTACATTATAAACGTGATAGGAAAAATTAAAGAGTATAAACAATCGTCCTAACTATGACCTGAATGGTTACAATTACCTTAGTAACATATGATATGATGTCAGTTAACGAGCCAAACAAGGCAAACATATATGAAGTCCACCCAAATTATTTTTTTGTTGGTATTACATTTTTATTAAACCACTAGTGACTTGTTTTTGAGTTTTAAAAAGTGTAATGTGTATTCCTTTAATGAAAAAATTCCATTACATTATATACTTTATTACTCACAAATAAGTCATTGTATGCAGATTACAGAGTAAATTATCATTTGCATCCCTGACGTTTGTTCATTTTAACTATTTGTATCCCTGACGTTTGTTCATTTTAACCATTTGCATTCCTGCGGTTTGAAAATTACCATTTGACCCTTGACATTTCATGTTATCTTTATTTGAGTCTATATTGTTTTATTTTTATTTCCATTTGAGTACAGAATACTAACAATGTTAGTTTTCCTGTTAAGTTATTGTTAAAAAGACTAAACTACCCTTCATCACCATTATGACAACTAACCATCACCATTTTCACAACCATCATCACCACCTCCACAACTCCATCACCACCATTGCAACTCCATCACCACCACCGCAACCCCATCACCACCACCGCAGCCCTATCACCACCATCGTAGCCCCATCACCACCACCACAGCCCCCAGCACCACAATCATAGCCACCCATCACCATCACCACCACCATAGTCCCCATCACCACCATCGTAGTCCCTATCATCACCTCCGATCAACTCTACACCAACTCAACACACCAACGGCAACAACCGGTCAGATCTGAGGTTCCGCCGCTGTGGACGGCGGAATAACGGCGAGTGGTTGCCTTTCAATCCGGTTATTGTCCTCCGCAGCAGCGGTAGCGCTAGTGGTGGTGGTGACGGTACGGATGTAGACTCCGATGGTGGTGGAGATAGAGGCATTGAGCTGTATTACGAAGACGGAGCAACCTCTAGCGTCCAAATCGACGGTGGAATCGATGTCGACGATCGAGGTGAATAATATCCACGTCAGCAAGGAATCACACTGTGCGATTTGCATAGAACCGTTTGATCTCGGTGGTGAAGCTCGCGAGATGTCGTGTAAGCACATCTACCACTCCGATTGCATCCTCCCATGGCTCACTATGTGAAACTCGTGTCCAGTTTGTCGCCATGAGCTTCCATCAGATTCAACAAATTCAACTGATTCAATGGATTTGAGATCGAACAATCTAGAACGATCTGGATCAAATGAAGAAGAATCGTCAGCAGTTGGATTGACGATATGGAGGTTACCTGGTGGCGGTTTCGCCGTCGGGAGGTTCACCGGCGGGAGAAGAGCTAACGACGGCGAGAGAGAGCTTCCGGTGGTGTACACCGAAGACGACGACGGAATTGGTGAGATCTCCGATGGATCTAGGTTTTTGGTGGATCTAGGTTTGCGACGAACACGATGGTTGTGGTGGCAGTGGTGGACACAAAGAGAGAGAAGATAGAGAGAGACATAGAGAGAAGATGAAAGGGGTGAGGTGTGAATAGATGAGGGGTATTAAATAAGGGTATTTTTGTCATTTTATTAAATTTAACTGAAAAATCTAATGTCATTAGTGTGTTGGACTCAAATGGAAATAAAAATGAAACGTCAGGGGGCATATGGTAATTTTCAAACCGCAGGGATGCAAATGGTTAAAATGAACAAACGTCAGGGATGCAAATGGTAATTTACTCTAGATTATAATATGGTTTTAGTAAATATTATCTTATCCTACTACTTTAATAAAATGGTAAATGAGGTGCCACGTATCAGCACTATAATCATTCTTATTAATTTTTTCCGCCTCTCTCTTCTATTAAATAGTTACCTTAATTACTATATAATTATTTCAATACATTTTAATATTTAATAAATTAAGAAAGAAATTTATTTATTAAGGTTATTTCTAAATAAATTGATATTTTTAATAAGTCAATTTTTTTAAAACAAAAAATAATCAAATTTGGGAGTTGTAATAATATTTTTTTTAAAATAATATTTTTATACAGTTTGTTTTAGAATAAAATATTTAGTTTTTAAAAAATTTTAAAAAGTTGATATCACTGTTTTATTATTTATAGTAATTTCTGATACGTAATTTCAGTCATATCATATCTTAAAATATCATTTTATAATTAATAAATTTATTATATCAATATTTTATTTATTCAACCGTTATAATATACGGGTTTACTAAAGTTAATGGTTACATAAATATATTCTTTTATCAACCTAAGCCCTTAGAATCATGATTTTAATCTTTCACTTGACTTTATTTTGATAAATCAAATGAATTCTTTAGGTCCTACAAAATTCTACAACATGAACTCACATGTGTTAGGTTGAAATACATATAATTCCCCAAATCTATTTATTTAGACATAAAGGTACTACAACAATGTTTCTGGAATACTTCTAGAAATTCTTTTGGTTGACTGACCAAATTTCCTTTTCATGACACGAGATCTTCCAATTTGAAACCTTAAACCTTACTCAAGGAATGTGAATAAAGATGTCACATCATTTCGACATATTTATGTCCCAACAAGTGCGACCAAAAGTCTGTTGAAAAAGACATGTTGACCTTTCAATTTATTTTAGCAGTTTGGGGCACCAAATCTCAATGGAATCAGGTGAGACAACTTAGGTTGAAATTTAACTCTTTAAATTTAACTTTAAGCTCAAGAATCACTTGATTTGGTTGAGTTACGACCAACTTACATCCCTTCAAAGTCAGAAACAGAATCTGTCAGCTTGTTGTCTACTTTTTATACTATTATTACATGTACTTTTCAATGTCATTTCTCTTGTACTTCTTTACCCAGTAGTTATTACTTGTTTTTTAAAGGAAGAAATTTTATTAATAGCCTGACTATAAAGAGCATAGAACAAGCAACAAGAGAACACCAGAAGAAAGAAAACAACAAAGCATACAAGCTAGAGAAAGGAAGACAACAATCCTAAATTTTAAAACTACACCAGTCCGACCACTCTAGGTTGCATCCTTTTGACCTGTTTTTTATCCATAAAAGCTTGTGTATTTGGTATCAATAAGCAGCTTGTTGAGAGATGGAGAATGCCCATTGAAGACAACCCCATTCCTAGTCTTCCAAATGCACCAAAGGGCAGTCATAACTATAACGTGGATGAATGACAGCTTAGGTAATGATTCCGGGACGGATTTGTAGAGTTGGATCAGATCCCGAATAGAAAAGGCGAAAATGGATGGAATATGGCACCATGTGGAAATGAAGGACCATACCATATTAGCAAAATAGGATGAAGTGAAGAGGTGTTCACCGGTTTTAACACACTGTAAACATAGCGGGCATAAAATGGAAGGAAGGTTGACATTCCTCACGGAAAGAGCTTGAAGAGTGGGGATCCGATCAAGATCAGCACTCCAAGCGAGGATGTTAACCTTGATAGGAACCCACTTACACCAGTTGTAAATGAAAGGAACATCTGGACCCTTAGCCACCAATATATTCCTCATGGATTTAACCGAGAAACATCCGTTTTTACCACCTTGCCAGACCCAATTATCACCTTCCCGAGTGATGAGCTTGAGAATGTTGATATTCCTTTTAAGAAGACAAGAATCAATTCTAGCTATATTGTTCCATATCCCAGTTTGTGCCTTTTTCCTAGGAACGAAGGGTTGCTGCCTGCTATTATGATGAATGTAAGATATGACCTTCCTCCATAACCCTTCATTATTTGATTTGAACCTGCGCCACCATTTCAAAATTAATCTTAGGTTTAAACTTTTTAAAGATCCAAAACCGAGGCCCCCAGCTTCTTTCGGGGCACAAACTCTATCCCAGCTTACCCAATTAATCTTCTTTTTACGATCATCATTTCCCCAAAGAAAGTCCCTCCTGATTTTTTCCAACAAGTTCAAAACTTTATCCGGGGCTTTAAATAGCGAGAAATAATAAATAGGAAGGCTGTCCAGAACGGAGCGTATCAACACCACTCTACCTCCAATTGAAAGATGTCTAGCTTTCCACATTGACAACTGTGACTTGAATGTCTCCATTACTGGTTCCTAATTTCTTACCAGATTCATATTTGAGCCAACTGGCAGCCCCAAGTACTGGAAAGGGAATGAAACAATGTTACAATGAGCTTTGGCCGCCAAATCAGCAATCTCAGCTTCCGGGACATTCACCCCCAATAAATTTGCACTTTTTATTGTTAATTTCCAGCCCTGAAACTAAGAAAAAAAATCCTCATCAACCTTATAAGATTCTGAAAGTTAGTGTGAGACCACTCTCCCATTATTATAACATCGTCCGCAAACAAAAAATAGGATAAAATGGGCCCGTTGTTAGGCAGTTGAATCCCCCTAAACACCCCAGCGCTGCTGGCCCGATTCATCATCCAGTTAAATGACTCCATGGCAATCAGGAAGATGAAGGGAGATAGCGGATCTCCTTGTCTTACTCCCCAGAGCAAGAAAACTCCTCCGTAGGAGAGCCATTAATCAAGATAGAGGCTTTGGCAGATTGTAACACCCTATTGACCCAAAGCCTCCATTAGGCGAGAATGGAGTCTATAACACCCAGGAGATGGAGTCGAAGGCTTTATTAAAATTGATTTTGAAAATTAGGCTTTTATTTTGGCTTCTTTTGTTCCAAGATAACACTTCATTCACCATAAGGGGCCCATCAAGGATGTTCCTATTAGGTAGGAAAGCAGATTGCGTTTCCGAGATAACGGATGGCATGACATTCTTGATGCGGTTGGCAAGCACTTTAGAGATAACTTTGGAAATGCAACCGACGAGAGAAATAGGCCTGAATTCATCGAAACACCCAGGGTCTCTAACCTTTAGAACTAATGTAATGAAAGATGAGCTGCATACCCTGCTGATACAACCTTTCAAGAAGAAATCAGCCATGATATCTTGAAAGTCTTATTTCAAGTGCTCCCAATAGTGTTTTATGAAGGAAAAATCAAATCCGTCAGGTCCCAGTGCTTTGTCCCCACCACAATCCCACACCGTTTTCTTGATTTCTTCCATTGTGAAGGGAGTAACCAGAGCTCCAGCCTCAGTTTCTGACAGCATCTTGATACCATTGCATACTATTTTGGGCCTTGGGCTCATGGTTTCACGCAGCCTATTCCCAAAAAATCAAAAAGCCTCCTCCTTTATAGCTTTTAGGCCAGTGGACCAGCACCCATTAACACACAATCCATTGATACGATTGGAGGAAAGTCTTGAATTAAACAAACCGTGGAAGAAAGAGGTGTTTTTGTCCCCCTCCAACGCCCATTGGCCCTAGATTTCTTACGGATATCATCAAGAGAGGCTTTCTCTAACTCCATAATAACTCTCTTTGATTTCATGAATTCTTCGCTTTCTTCCTCAGATAAACACACCGATTCTGCAATGCTATCGAAATTCCCAATTCTGGAAGAGAGGGATCAAACTTGATCACTTTCTTGGGCTTTAAGTTGGAGTTCCAAGCTTTGAGCGCAAATTTGACATATTTAAGTTTTACAGCGAGCCTAGCATCAGGTCGCTTAGCAGAAATTAGAGCATGCAGAGCATTAAGGACAACATCGTTTATCCCTTCCTTATGAAGCCATGAGGAGAAGAATTTAAAAGGTTTGGGCCCAAAGTATTTATTCGATGTTTTCAATGTGAGGGGGCTATGGTCCAAGTGCTTCCTAGGCCAAGCAAATAAGGAAGCATTAGGCCACATATTTATAAAGTCACCACATACTAAGACCGATCAATTTTACTAGCTTTTGACCCATTGTAATTCATGTAGGTGAACTTTGATCCAACCATGTTATATTCATGAAGGTTGGCCATGTATATATAAATGAGTTGAAAAGATTTGTGCCATAGGGATTGAACACAGAATTCATTCTATCAGATGGGAGTCTAACTTCGTTAAAGTCACCCAACGTTATCCACATGCCAGGTAGACTGGACTTTAACCTCAACAGCTTATCCCATAGTTCATTTTTTGCAGCCATATCATGCGGCCCATATATGTTAGCTACATTCATTAACACCATAGAACCCTTGATATGGCCACTGAACACCATGTAATTCCTCTCCTTAATTACATGATTTTTGAAAAAAATGTTTGGATCCCAATAGCTGCTCAACCCCCCAGATCTCCCAATAGGTTCAACCCAGTCAAGTTCAACATTCATGTGGCCCCAGATTAAACTAACAGAGATCTTAGAAGGATCCTTGATAAAGGATTCCCGAATACAGAGAAAGTTAGGTTAATGTTTGTTCCGAAGGTCTTTGAGCCACTTACCTTTTAGCGGATCACCGAGCCCCCTGATATTAATAGATAGAAAATCCATTAAATTTAGTGTGTGACCCCTTCACCCTCAAATAGATCCTGGAGTTGTTCCTTGAAGTTGATAGGTCGACACCAAAAACGTGTCCAATATCCAAGGTGTTTTGTATTTCATTTGCAACCCCATCACCTGCCCCTTCCTTCGCATTGTTACTATCGACAGCTGCAACTTGCTCGCCAATGTCAACCATTGATTCATTCACCATAATTATAGAATTTGAAGAATTCTCTAATGGGGGTTTATTTAGATCGACCTCCTGGTCGGGCGGAGGCCCCATGTCCCTAACCTCCATGTGTTCCTGATCAAGATTCGTAACAGAAGTTGGGCTATCAATGATCTCCGATGCGTTCTGATTTCTTGATTTCCTCCGAACCCTTCGACCCCCGGTAGAGCAGGTATTGGATACCTTATTAGTATAGCAGGAGATCGTTTGAAGGCTTTCCTTTTTTTTAGAGTTGTGGGCCCCCATCCTAAAAACTAAATCGTGTAGACCAAATCGATCAAAGCCCAAAACGTCATGATAGGCAGCTGGAGGGGAGGCCAGATGGTCCATTTGGCTAGGTGGAATGTGAGGGTCCACAGGAATATCCGACTGACTACAATCGTTGACTTTGGAATCCAAGTTGCAAGGAGAGAGGGAGCCCACATATTTCGACATGCATGGGGACAGAACGACATTAATTGCTGGCGATTCGGTAACCATTGGAGTGAAAGTTGGAGGAATCTGCTTTGTTACTAGGGGTGAAAATGGCATCGCCGAGGCAACATCCGGGGAGTTGGTGTCATCGGAAGAGAAATCAGGCACGCAGTTTAGTTCTTCTTCATTGATCCAAATAGGCATTACCTGTCCTTTCCATTCGATTGTAATAGGTCCAAATATACGAGACGATTCCTGCACAATCACCCCAACTTTGTTAGTAGATAAATTCTGATCCTAAATAGAAGCGTCAGATCCTTTAACTAAGCGCCCTAGACTTCGCCAATACAATCGAATGTTTTACAATCCCATAACTAGATTGGAATCCCCTGATTTGCACCCATGAAAGACGATCGCGCGGTATAGTAGATAATAATGCTTTCATAGCCTCTGATTGCTTCAAAAATTTAGCTACTTCCCATGAGGATTTAAATATGATAAGAACCTTAAGTCCCCGTAAGTATCTGAGCTCCATTGGGCGGTTTATGTGATTGTTTAGGAGACTACGTAAATTATAGAGTGTCAAAGTCCACCACCTCCCCAACAATAGAGACCTTACTCTAAGCCTTAAAAGAAGAATACTCACCATTAAACTTTATTACCTGTTTAGAATTATTTTTGACCAAAGCCTCCAAATACGTGACGCTACTTGAGGTAGGCTTTGCGTATGCCAAGTTAGCTCCCCATTGATTAACCTTATTTTGAGTTGGGAGGGAGGGGTCAAACTTGTTCCCGTTCTTATCAAACCTGGCCACATTTGCTGCGACCTTGAGGTGACCCAGTTCCAAGTTGTTTAAAGCTTTGAGAAGAAAATCCATGTTCATAATGTTCTCAAAGCGAACAAAAGCAAATGTGCCATTATGCTTATCCTTTTTCTTTGGAATGAAAGCATCCACTAGATTTCCAAAGTTGCAGCAAGCAAACCACAGGTCCTTGCTAATGATGTTTTTCGGCAAGTTGGAAAGGAAGAAAGTGGTGATACGCCTATTACCTGATGTGCTAGCCAGTTTATCCTTGCGAGACTTGCTCCTTACTCCCAACCGTCTTCTTCTTCTCCGCGCTCCGGTACAAGTGGCTTGTTCTTCTCTATCCGGAAGTCCTTTCGTCTCCAGTTCTTCTCCATTCCAATGACCATTAGTTTCTTCAAACAAGTATTATTTACCTATAATTTCTCCTTCCCAAACATTTTACAACTTAAACTTTAAATCAGACTTTAAGAGCATTCACAGTGAAATCTATAAAATTATATGAGTGTATTTGATATATTATATGGAATGGTTTTAAGTGTTGTGAATGAAGAAGAGAGAAACTGGTACTGTGGATTGGTATATTTAAAAAATCATTATTCAATCCTTATACATTTTCTAATATTTTTAAAATGGTTGTGAGTGGAAGAGAGAGAAAAAAATAATGATAAAGATATAAAAATATTATTTAATTGAAAAAGGGAGAGAGAATATAGTGATTTTTAATGTAGTTATATGGATAAAAATAATAAGCCTACTATGAATGCTCTAACAAGTTGATTTATAAGTCCATGGTCCATAGTTGCAACAATATTATAAGTATGATTCATTGATTGTGAACATTGGATCTCACTTTATAAAGTTATTATACTTATTTTCTAGATTTACCACAAGTTTAGAACAACTTTCTGCATGTATGAACTAATAGATCTTTTTAAACCAACATTTCTTCTAAATGCTATGTTTAATATGTTACACTTGTTTAGGGTCTTACTTGAGTATGACTTTAGATTTTTAAGGGATATATATATATATAATATATATATATATTATATATATATATATATATATATATATATATATATATATATATCGTATTTTAGTGTTTAGAAAGCACATTTTCACAAGCTTTTACATGAAGGTTCTTTATTTAAATGACTGAGTCTTGGCATGATGTCCCATTTCTTGCTTTTGTTGAACCTTGTTTATAGATATTTAAGTTATAGATTTATAATTTAAATGTTTACACATGCGTTAACGGTCACTAACCGGATAGACATGAGTTTAAATATGTATGAGTCATAATTTGTATATAAATAATATAAGTTTTGATTTTAAATTTGTAATATTGTATATGGGTGACATGGTTTCTTGGACTCCATCTTGATCGCACCTAGTTAATTGCCAATGATCATACTAACTAGAAAATCATGCATGTAAGTCATCAAATTCTTAAACTTTATCCAAAGTGTGATCATAATATGCATGACCTTGCGAGACTGCACGATAATCTATATGAGATTGTCTATATGCATCAACCCTATGTCTTGAAAGGATTCTCAGTTCCTCGACCATGTTCATCTTCACAAAGAATCGATTTATGGCTTGAAGCAAGCCCCGCAAGCTTGGTACCAGTGACTCACTGATTATGTCTTCTCCATCAGCTTTATTCGCAATCAGTGTGATCATTCACTTTTATTTATCTCAAAGGGCAAAACATATCATACATTCTTCTCTATGTTGATGACATCATTCTCATGACATCTTCTGACGACAACACCTCATGAATTGTCTCATGAGTTTGCTATGAAGGATTTGGGGCGTCTTAGTTATTTTCTAGAAATCTTGGTCACATGTACAGGTAGCTTCTTATTCTTATCTCAGCAAAAGTGTGCTTCTAATATACACGCAAGCACCGACATGACCTCTTGCAATCTAGTTGTCACTCCTATGCACACTAGTGTTAAGCTTAGTTCAAATGATGGTGACCTGGTTGGCGATGCTACACAATACCATGGTGGCCACTTCAATACTTAACATTCACTTATCTAGACATAACTTATATTGCTTAGCAGATTTGCATGCATATGCATTCCCCTAGTTCTCATTTACATGCTTCATAAAGAATTCTTAGATATATTAAACGAACTCTTGATTATTGTCTCATTATTACAGCTTCTACTATGAAATTGATGGAACCTTATACCGATGTAATTAGGGTGGGTGTGTAACACCCAAATATTTTCTTTGAAGCCGACGAAAGTAGAAAAAGAAATAAAGTCCAAAGTCGAGGGACCAAACTCGCCAAAACAGGAAAGATCTTGAAAGAGTGAGGGATTAAGAGGGGAGAGCAACCTACTCTCCTCCCCCACACTCCTAAAATTCAGCCAAGAGAGGAAAGAAAGAGAAAAATGGGTTTCAAGCTTGGTTTTTGTGGATTCGAGCGTGAAAGTTGAAGTGTAGCGGGTTAGATTGAAGCTCTACTCGACAGTGTCGTTTGTGTGAGTTCTAGGACCCCTCTTTTACACGTATTCAACTGATTTGGGGCTGGAACACATAGTAAAACCCGTTTAGGAAATGTGTGTGTTGAACCTGTATGTATGTGTATGTGTGTGATGGGAGTGGAGTTTGTTTTCGGGCTTGTGTGTGCTTGTATGGTGTTGTGGTATGTGTTTCTAAGGTTTAGGATGGTTGATTTGGGCTTAGAACTAGTTTGGAAGGGTTTGGAGGCCGAAAAATGCAGATTGGATTCGAGATGAACTGCATTCTGCATCAGCTAGGGTTAGGCGATCGAATGGTATGCGACTGAAGGCCATACGGCCGAAAGGAGTGTGACTAAGGTTCATTCGCACGTGAGTCGTGCAACTGGAGTCCATTCACTTGTGAGTCGTATGACTGAGGGCCATTCGCATGGGGAGTCATGCGATTGAGAGTCCATTCGCCTAGGTCCATCCACATTTATGCTCATTTGCACAAGGTGTCCATCCGCATTTGTGCTCATTCGCACAAGGTGTCCATCCGCATTTGTGTTCATTCGCACAAGTGTTCATCCGCATTTGTTCCATTCGTATGGGACTCATCCGCACTGTGTTCATCCCCATTGGGTCCATTCGCATGGGCCCATTCGCCTGGTGTTCATCCATATTGTGCTTAGTCGCCTGGGAGGCCATGCGACTGAAGGGTGCCCATACGCCCAAGTAGGGCTTGTGCACCCGAGGGAACATAGTTTATTTATTGACTTTCGGGGGAAAATGCGGATGTAAGTTTTGACGTGGAAGGTTCTCGAGGGTTCATGTAAGATGACTTTTGAATCCATAGATGTTATGTTGGGCATGGATGACGATGATGTATGATGTTGTATGTTTATGCATGATGGTATGTATGATGTATGTTATGTATGTATGATGCTCGGTATGATGATGTTGACTGTGTATGTTATGTTCCTTGCTTTGTATGATTATTTTCCCGTGGCTTTACGTTGAATGTTAATGAATGAAATGAAAAGTATTATGTAACGTAAAGTGGAAGATAATGAAAAAGGTGAACGAAATAAAGAATACATGCATTAATGAATGAATGAAAGTATGAAAGGCTTGCAAGCAAACGTATGGAGGTTTACACCCAATGAAGGGTGTTAGCTCAACTGTGTGCGGGTTAGCTACCCCAGAAGGATACACACTAGGGCTTGATCCGTGTGATTAGGCATATGTACGGAGGTTCACACCCAATGAGGGTGTTAGCTCAACTGTGTGCAGGTTAATTACCCCAGAAGGATGCACACTGGGGTCTAATCCTTGTGATTGATCATATGTACGGGACCCTTGCCGCTCACCCTAGGTAACTGGAGTCAGCTTCGTGCATAATGTTCGGGGTCTATGAAAGACCTCAGGCCCAGTACCGGCTTTATGCATACGGTGGGGTGAAGCACATGGCATTGGTCAGAATGAAAGTAAAGATTTAATGATGAATGGACGGAATGAATGAACGTATAATGAAGATAATAATGATATTATCTATGTGTACGTATGATGTGTGATCACATGCAAAGTAAAGTATGGTTTTAACGAAAGTAAAGTATGTTTTATTTTAAAACTAGAACTCACTTAGCAATGCTGACTTTTATGTGTTTCCAGTTGGCAGGTAATGTTGTTGAGGATGGCACGGGGCGGCTACTTAGCTCTTTTGGGACGACATTCTTTTGATTAATGTTTTTGCATTGTAATGCGAACGAATGATGTTTTGAAATGAACGATTGTTTTAACTTGCAAAAGCATTTGTAATGAACGAACGTATAATGAAAATAATAATGATACTATCTATGTGTACGTATGATGTGTGATCACATGCAAAGTAAAGTATGGTTTTAACGAAAGTAAAGTATGTTTTATTTTAAAACTAGAACTCACTCAGCAACGCTGACTTTTATGTGTGTTTCCAGTTGGCAGGTAATGTTGTTGAGGATGGCACGGGGCGGCTACTCAGCTCTTTTGGGACGACATTCTTTTGATTAATGTTTTTGCATTGTAATACGAACGAATGATGTTTTGAAATAAACGATTGTTTCAACTTGCAAAAGCATTTGTAATGATATGAAAAGTTCTTTTTTAGGTTTCCGCTGCAATGTTTTATGAATGTTAAATGTAAAGTTATATGTCTTATGTGCAATGATTTACCAGCTGTAAGCGTCTCGGGAACGGGGCCTTACAGGGTGCCTAGATAAATATGCCAAGAATGCTTCACACTCTCGCCTCATACACTTTTTTGCCTTTATCATAGATATCATATATGGAATTTTGCAGACTTTATTGCCGTATACCATAACTAAGCTACTATCAGGCACATTCATCCGAATCATCTTTCTTTAGCAAACGATATTAGCCTCATAGGCGGCTAACCAATCCATACCCAACACAACATCGATCCCCGTAAGTAAAGTTGACTCCTCCATAAATAGGAGTAATCCTTTGTAAGTGCCCATACTTGGCAAACCTTAATATAATAACCAAGTTATGCCCCGTAAACCAAGCTAAGCCTACTTACCCTAATATAAAGACTCCATAACCACCCCGACCCTATAATCGTCCATACGCAACCGATTTCACAACAAGTCCTTGTAAGTAAGAGGCCTTTCGTAAGTGGCTTGACTCTTTGTAACTTACACTTAGGTTCAAAATATGATAATCAATCAAGCATAAACAAAGAATAAAGACTAAAACAATACTAATAAAGGTGTGATGTTAAAGAATGTTATTGATAAAGAGTTAAAGTGTGAAACATGTAAAGTAAGCTAAAGTTTTAAAGTATAATTATTGTTATAGTAAAGAGTTAAGGAATATAAAGCTAATAACAATAATGACTAAAGAGCAACAAAGAAAGTCTTGAATGTTAAAGTTCACATGTAAAAGCTAAAAATCTTTCAAATCGTACTATAGAGTCTTTATTAATGGCTTTCTCACTCGCTAAATGAGACATGCCTTGTGCATTCTCAATTGCTATAAAGGTGCTTTTGCCTTTTGCATGCTCATCCCGCTAAAGGATTTATGCCTTGTGTGTTCTCACCTACTAAAGGAGTTCTACCTAGTGTAAATTGATGTGACTAGAATTTAACAATTTATTGCTTGCTCAATAGCTAAATGAGCTTTGTATTTGTGCAAACTTTACGACAAAGATAAAGACAAAATAAAGATGATAAAAGGTTAAAGTAGTATACTTGTTAAAGTATTGATAAATAAATAAATAATAACAAAAGAAATCTAAAGTGACAAATAAATCTAAGAAAACACATAAAGCTAAATCGATAGCCAATTATAAAATAATTAATAAAGCTAAAGCATGGTAATTACTCATATGCTAAAGTATTGTTCTAAATCTAAAACTATAATTCACTCAAAAAACGATGACTTTTATATGCATATTAGTTTGGCATGTATGATGAGGAATAAATATGACATATTAGCATGGACTAAGGAGTTAACCAGCTATGTTAAACATTGGCATTCTATTTATAGGCCAAGTTTTGCTGTTATTTTTGTTATGATGTTTAGAGACAGTAAGTTACGTAATGAATTTTAAATTCCGTTGTAATGAATGAACGGTTGTTTAAAGTTTAAGAACCATGTTATCTGATGTTCAAATTCAAATGTTGGGGTTTTCTGAAAATAAGGTCTTACATGAGGACAATCAAATTGGGAAGAAACCTCCTCACAAATTATATTTGCACCGACCGGACAACCTCAGGCCGAACCAACGGGTTATAGTGAAAAAGGGTTGAACCGGTGTTGTTGATTATAGTGTCAACAAGGCCTTTTTACTTTAATCAGGTGTACTTAGAATTGTAGTGAAATTACAATAAACACTCATACAAGTAAATAGAGGTGAGTGCACTTTTATTTGAGAATATTGTAATTTTAACCATGAAGGAACCTTGAGAGTTCTACCGGGCGAGTCCCCTAAGTCAAGGGGGTTCCAATGGGGCATCATCCCCCTCATGATAGGTTTTTTTATTATCAATGTAACTGTCAGACAATCATAACCATCAACCACTTGAAACATTGTTATGATTCATTACCTATATACGGAAAGCATTTGGTCTATATTTTATGTTGAGGGAGGAATTCTACTCCTCAACATTTTGAAGGAATTTTTCGTACCAGATCTACATTTTGAGCCGCATCTCTAGCTGCATTTGTTATTTGGATTTCGAGATGTGTTTTTCATGTCATTTGTTGTTAAAGTCTGTAATAAATGGGTTAGTGGGTGGTTGAGTGGCAAGCAAACTCAAAAGATTAACCGTCATTTTTGTTTACACGACCAAGTCTCTACAGTCATGATCCTGCCAAAAGTTGGTTGAGTATAACACAAACAATAAGCCTTTTTTATATTTATTTCTATTTCAGAATGGCATCTACTAACAAGCTCTACAAGCAAAAGTCATTGCTCTAATTAGGCAAATCAAACCTCAATATTATATGGTCTAGTGTTGTTATACATTTGGATTTGATCTAGCATTTTTGCAAGTTTGATCGGGTTGATTTACTTAATGTTTGCAAACTGGTTTGGATTTTGCAAGGGTGCAACTTGATATTCGTAAAACAGCAATTTGGTTTGATTTATTTAAGTACAATATTTGGTTGGAAAAAAAGATTATGGTATGATAAATTCTTTTACTTTATGTCACGTGACAAATATTGTAGGGTTTCTTTTGTAATTATTGTATTGTCAAAGGACTATTGTGTAACAATTAGCTAAGATGTTTGTACTTAAACGAATCTGATTAATGAAGATGGCAGCTATTGATTTTGAGAGTAATCTCCTTCTTCTTTGTGTTTTCTTCTTTTTCTCTATCTTTAGCTCTTAATTGTTCTTGATTACCGATTGTGTTCGTAACACTTTATAGGTCCGGTTATATTTTCATTGCTCATGCAGGGAGTCATGTGTTCATATAGTCAAGGAAAGATGTAGTAAACATTTAGTCAATGTAGTTAATAGTAAACCTACAATGGGAAAGATAATTTCAAAACCGGGTCAAATAAGCCGGTTAGACCGGATATTGACCATATAATCAATCCGTGAATAGTCTCTATTTGCACCAACCAGTTGAATGAGTAAACCGGATCAGATGGTTAGACAAATTTCCATATGTTTTTGTTTGTTTTACTTCAAAATCTTATTTACTACTTTTTACTATATGTTATCAAAATTACAAGGACATAACAAAAGATAATCTAGTTTCTTGTTATATTTATAATTAGGTGTAGACACATACACATATTTCTTTGAAAATTATTTATAATGTCATCAGTTTTTTAAAACCGGCTCAATTGCTAAACCGCTGGTTTAATAACCAATTTGGTTATTAAAACACCCGTTTAAAGCGAAGGTTTGTCTTTTGACTCTTTTATTCTTTTATGTCAATCGCCACATCATTAACTTCGTTTCTTAGTCCGCATAAGTCATAACTTAATTAAAAGTGGGCATGTAGGAAACGGATCAGAAACATACCGAAAAATTTAGTCCATATATATTATTCATATTGCCGCTAACAAAAAAATTTAACCGTTATCCAATACACCCCGCCTTTCTCTGCAATTTGGAGCCCTCTCATTTTAATTACTAGGTTCATCATTGTTCTCAAATCTACAAGAAATCTGTTTAGTTACATCACATCAACAAGATGACATAGAAGATCTCTCTATAACTACATAGCTTTCACCACTCTCTCAATAATATACTCATCATGTGCTCCGTATTGGTTATTGTACTTTAAACTTATGAAAGTGTTCCATTTTCATCATTCTTGATGAATTAAACATAAATCAACAATTGTATTGACAAAGACTATTACCGTGAAATAAAAAACACCAAAAAACATACTTAGTCAGTAGACACATTAAAAAATCACTCATTCTTCAAAAACTCAAAAAATCTCTCTAATGATAAAACTTCAAAACAACAAAAAACATTACCACATCATTATCATCTTTTACATTTATTTTTTAATATCAACTTATATATTAATATAAAATATAAATAAAATATTTATGTCTTTTGTTGGATAAAATTTTAAAACTTTAAAATATAAAAGATAAATACTTTTTAGAGAAAAATCTTAAAATTTGAAATTTAAACTTTAAATTTAATAAATAATAATTTATTTTAAAAATTAAAAATTAAATTTTAAAAGTTAAATTTACTATTCAGGGACATGAGCACTGCTCAGGCGAACTATTCGAACACATGAGCATTGTTCAAGCGCATGAACATTATTCAGGCGCATGAGTACTGTTCAGGCGCATGAACACTGTTCAGGCGCATGAGCACTGTTCAGGCGCATGAGCACTGTTCAGGCGCATGAGCACTGTTCAGGCGCATGAGCACTATTCAGACACATGAGATTGACTTGAAATGCTTAATACTTAAATTAATATTGAAAAACTAAATACGTTATTAATATAAATATATTATTTTTTTAATATTAAAACCCAACCCTAGTCCATCTCTAAAAATGTCAGATATTTTTTGGTGTTCATCTCCATAAACTTCTACCTTCAAAAACAAACTCCCAATAGTTCTTGATCTAAAAAACAAATGATATGACGTTTTAAGGACTAAAAACACCCTATTAAACATGCGTAAAGATTAAAGTACAATGTCAAATATGAAACACCTAGACAAGTACATTACTATCTTTATGATTACAATACTATTTTTTTCTTTAGTTTTCAATTAAATAATAAATTTTTCTAAAATGATCATTTTTTTCCTCTCATTCATTTATGATCACTTTTTAAAAAATATTAAAATTTTTATAAGGGTTTGAAGAGTGTTTTCCAAGAATATATATAAATAATAAAATTTTATTTTATTTTACTCACAATCACTTATTATCATACCATACAATATAGAAAATACACTCACATAAAAACCAGATGAGAGATTATTCATAATAGGTTCCTCAATTTTGATACGAGTGTGTACCCTATATTATTGAGATGATTGTAAGTGAATGAAACTGAAAAATTATGGGGATTGTACCTAGGTTCCTTCTATTTGAGAAAACACAGTACAACCCCCATATTTTCTTATATTTTTAAACGTTGTAGTGAATAAATAAAAGAAAATATAATGATAAAGATATAAAAAAATATTACTTAATTGAAAGAGAATTAAAAATAATATTTTTAATGTAAATATAGGGTCGGGGAGCTAGTGTGAATGCTTTGAATGCTCTTATAGGCACTAATCCTATGATAAATGAAAAGTGAGATTATAAATCAAAACAAGTTTTTTTACTCTACAAAGCTTGTATATACACATTCAACATATTGTAGCACCCAGTTATTTAAAAAAAAGGATAAGAGTTGAAGAATAAAGAAATGAAAATGTCAAAGAACCCAAGTTAAGGGGTTAAAAATATAAAAAGGACAGAAGTACACAAAAGTTGGTATAAAGGTGGGCATGACCGCCCACCCTCACTTTACATCACCATTTTCATTCGATTTTAGAGAGAGAGAGAGAGAGAGAGAGCAGAGAAACTCTCGGTTGAAGAAAGAAGAAGAAGAGAAAGTGAATTCAAGGTTTTTAAGTATCTATGACAGGTTTTATCCCGGTTACATGCTTATGTGCTTATGTGTTTGTGTATGTGCTAAGGTGTGTGTGTGTTTGGTGGGGTTTTTAGGTGCTTGAACTCAGTTGTAAAAGGGTTTGAAGGAAGAAACACCCAAGTTGCACCAGGTGAGTTTCTAGACCCCGGTTTTACTTGTTTTAAACTCTCTTTGGGGCTGAAAATGTATTAAAACGATTTTCAATGTTTATGTATGTTTACCCGTATGTATTATGCATGTTGGTTGATGATTCTTGAATGCTTATAGGTTGTTCATGTTTAGAATAGCCATGTTAAGCTTAGAGCAGATGAGTTCGATGATTGAGGTTGAAAACATACTAGAAATATGTTGAACAGAAGGTCCATGCGCCTAGATAAGGCTCATGCGCCTGGAAATGCTTTAGAGGAATTTAAGTATAACCCATGCGCCTGAACAGTAGCCCATGTGCCTGTGATTGCCTTAGAAATGTTTTAAGTATGGCCCATGCGCCTGAATAATGGTTCATGCGCCTAGAAATAGTAGTCGGACGACTAAGTGTAGGGCCATGCGCCCCAATAATGCCCATGCGTCCGAATGACCCATACGCCTAAGTGTTCATGCGGCCAAATAGTGCCCATGCGCCTGAATTGTTCATGCGCCTGAATTGTTCATGCGCCTAAGAGTTAAAGCAGTTAAATATTGGCTGATGCACCTACATAGTGATGAAACGCCCAAACAGGGCTCACGCGCCCAAATAGTGTCAAAGCGCCTAAACACTTGGAAATTATTACAGAATTTTTGGGAGTCTGTGCTTTTAGGGTTTTGACCGAGGTTTGACTAGGGCTTATTAATGATGAGTTTCATGCATGATTATAGTTGTTCCTTATTATTATTATTGCTATTATTATTATGACTTATAGTGTGACTTTACGTGGTATGTTTATTATCGTAACGCAGAGTATATCGTAATAATAAAGAGAAAGAGCAATAAAGAAAAGAAGAGGAACATTAATAAAATGTTAACAAGTTTTGCAAGCTTACAGGAGTGACACGACCATGTTGTTGTTAGCTCGACCGTGTTGCGGTTAGCTACCCCATATTGCACACGGGGCCATGACCTTTGCAGCATGCCCTGGGTGATTGGGTCGGCCTTGCATACAGTAACAGAACCCTTTTGAGGGATATAGATGACCCATCACCCGTTTTCCACCGCACATACAGTTTGGGGTATTGCTCATTGGTCCATACAGAAAGTGAAAGACAAAGATAAAAGGTTACAGAACATACAAGACATACAGTAAAGAGAACGAACAGTATCTGTTCATATAGTTAATGCGTGCTCGCATACACAGTAAAAAGTTGTATTTTTACAAAAAGAATATTTTCATATACAACCTACAGAAAGTATTTTATTAATTTTAAAACTAGAACTCACTCAGCAACGCTGACTTTTATACATTTTCAGTTGGCAGGTAATTATTGTTGAGGATGGCACGAGGGTGAAGCTACTCGGCAGAGAAAGACTGACATCCATTCGTATTTTATGTTGCTGTTGTTTTGTAATGCAGTAAAACAGTTCTTTTGTAATCAGTTAAAATATGATGTATTGCTCAACAACAGTGGTTTAAATGAAATAAATGGTTTTTGGCAAATTATTTCCGCTGCTTAAGTTTGTATAATTATAATGTTTAATGTTTTAACTACTGTGATTGATCAACTGTGAGGTTTCCGGAAACGAAGCCTTACACATATAACCAGGCATTCCTCTTTCTTTATCTTTATAGATTTCAAGTCAAAGTTCCAAACAAATACCAAAAAAAGTCAAAGGACCACTGACCCATTTTGCATACTTTATCCGCAGCAGAAAACACCGAAAATCTACTTTAAAGTTATCATAACACGAGCCTAACCAGCTCGTTTAGTCTTATGGTCACAGAATGGCACACGGACAGCTGCTCTGCTTTGAGGAGCCATCATGCATCGTTTCTGTCACAAATCCATACATGTTAGTCTCAGACATTTAAAGTCAAAATTACAAAATTTGAACTTGAAGTATCATATCAATTCTTCAAATGTTGTAAACTATGATACAACAGAACTACTGGAACAAAACTGCATATGCTGTTATTTATTTTACAAAAGGACATATAGATTTTGAGTTATGAAGTAACATATTTGACTTCAAAAGTCAACCATGTTTTCTTTCAGATCCTTTATTAACATACAAAGCTTTCAATACAACTTTCCATATCAAAGAGCAGAGCAAATCTGTAATCTTACCATTTAAAACTGTTTGATTATCTTTAATCGTTGTTTCAAGTTTTTGTAAACCATTAGGGAAAACTAAACTCACAGGACCCACCAATATGTTCTAACCAACGGGACCAGGTAAAGCACAAGTTCTGTTTGACGGTTGGCCTTGACACAAAGGTAAATTTGCATTTACTATGAGAAATTCCAAAATGGAACATACTTCATGCAAAATAAACATTTACTCAACGCATATATAATTACCATTGTTTCTGTCTAGCATTGGAGGGCGCACAACAAGAAGCATAGTGATAACACCTCCGGGAACTTCACTCACTGGAGACCTGGATTCCGCAAGTGTTTTATGGTTCTCCAATATCTTTCCGGCATTGATGAGTTTCATATCATTTATGGTCTTAGGTCCATTTTCTTCATCTATTAACAGGTGAAACATTTCCATCATGAGAATAGCATAAATCTAGCATCAAAAGTCAAAACATAACATAAAAATAGAAAGATCATAAAGCTAACAAAACCGAGACATGGTCCATGGATTTGTATATATAAATAGACAAAACATGATCCTACTGCACCAAGAATCCTCAAATCCTACAGCGCATATATTATTAACAATACTTTAATATAAACATATCTTGAATACTTTCCATGCTTTTTATGTCTAACAAACAGAATTTGTGGAATGTTTTTCGTTTTTCCTTTATTTTTTGGATGCGGTGGTCAATTCTAGAAAGGGCACTCGGTGGTGTTGATCAATACAAATTTATTGAAGACGTCAATAAGACCAACTTTAGACGGTGGTGCTTATCAACTCAACCGATAGAAATGACGCATAAGGTTAGGTTTATAAAGTAGTATTCCTTTACACAAATTTCTTTCCTTTTGGATGCTATTTTGTGAACACGTATTCATTCCTTCTTACATCAACCACAGGGAATATGTTATGAAACCTTAGGCAATTCTCATATCGTCCTACTCATATGAGACATACCAAACCAAAAGGAATGTTTAGCCTCAAATACCATCAATGTGTTTTGGACGCCATGATGGTGAATGAGAGGAGAAATCCATAGTTAACTAGATGGGAGCAATTCAAATGGACCACCTCTTTGTGGTAACCAAAAACAGTTCATAAGTTGCTCGTGGGCAAAGCAGATAACACTAGTCAATGTCACATATTCATTTCATATGACATTATATTAATTAAACCCATAAAACAAAATATTAAACGATGAGAATAAATTAGGCGTCTAAAAGGCCTAAGTCACCCAATATACATGTTGAAAGCACATCCTAGGACATGGGCAACACCTTTTCATTCTAGATTGCAAAATCTCACAAATTTAGCAACAGTACTAATCTCATTTCACATTCTAGTAGCTAGATTATGCATATATACCTATTCATGTCTCTACCATTAAAATTAGTTTAACACAAGAATCAAACCAAATGTCCAATTCAAAAAAATCAAAGATTTAAGAAAAACATTAAGTCATAGTTCATACCAACAATTTAGATATTTAAAGAATAAGCCATCACTAAACTGAACAAAAGGATCTAACAAAGACCAAATTCAATTCAATTACTAAATAACAAGAACATATAAATATCACAAATTCAGTCAAAATTAATTAAGATCAGTAAATTATGTAACATAATTTCTCAAAAATACTGCAAAACAAAATAAAATTCTGACAAAAGTAAATAAAATTGGGATACTGAAATTGACCTTTAGGCAATTGTGAAAGTATCATCTCTTTCAAAGATCCCACAGTGGTGGTGGGACTGTATCTGCTGGGTCCAATATCACTGCCATCAGCTAACCTGAACTTGATTTCAATCGATTCTTCAGACGCCATTAAACCCACCTCAAATTCTCATAACACACTTGAGATTCCAAAGAAAGATTCTAAATTATCAAAATTTAAACAAATTAAGTGAAACCCAGATAAAAAATCAATGAAATTTAAAGAAAAAAAGAATAAAAGATTTTGATAGATGCAAAGGGTGGATGGAAGAATACAAAAGGGGTTAGGGTGAGAGAATAAGAAGGTTTCTTGACATAGAAAGGAAGGGAATGAGAAAGAAAACAACCAGACTGGTCTTTCCTTTGTTTTCTTCCTATATAAAATTATACATTTATCGGTATTAAAAAATTATATGTTTCTTCCTTTTTAACTTTTATTTATAGTTACTTTTATGTTAGTTTTCGTTTTAATATTTGTTACGAATCTAGTTCGGTCATTTTTTCTATAAAATGAGTATCATGCTTACCGACAATAAGTTAAAAATATAAAACTGTAGGTGTATTCATCGTAACTGTAATTTCAAATTTTCATGTGCTTGTCATAATATGATATTAGTTTTATTTCATTAGTTTTCATAAAAGAAAAGAAAACTCGTCTATAGTGTACTCAATCGCAGCGTATAAACTAATGAAGCAACGTAAATGACTCATTTGTAATGATTATAATGATGATCAGTGTACGTTTAGTGTCTAGCTATACATTAAAGGACACGTTTGTATAGAACATTAACACAAAACGAGTTAATTACATCGATGATCTCTATGGTATAATTATATGTCATTAATAGTCCTATATGTCACTAATAATCCTTACTTTTAAAATTTACATTCATTGTCTTTACTAATCACTAAATGATAAAATCAATGATTATTGACTTAAGTTGTTTGTTATTCTCGATCATTTCAAATCAAACAATCTTTGTATCAATTGATCGCTCTCAAAACATAAAACTCTAATCATTTTTCTACTAAAAATAAAATTTACAAAACCCAACTCGTTTGTTAGTAAAATAAAATTTTAACGCTTTTTGAAATCAAACCTTCTATCATCTATCAAATTATGGATGACTAACAACTAAACTAAAGGATTGACAACGATTGAACAAAAGGATACCAACCTGTTACACCCCGTTTTTAGGGCACCCGAAGAGTGTGATCGATTTGTACGCGTCATTGTTCACTTTTTATTTATTTGTCTTGAAAGATGTTTACGCGGCGTAAAAACGTTGTACACTTCATTTCATAACATAAAATAATTTTGATGATATATAAAAACAAACATTCATTCATATTTCTTTGGGATTAAATACAATCGCGTGATGATAAATCAATGTTTAATTGATCGAATTATGTGATTTTACACCGTTGTTATTGTAGAATGAGATTAATTTGATTGTGTTTTGTTTAGAGGTGTTAGGGGCCTGAACAAATTTAATTGGAAGTAAAAGAAGCAAAACATGTAACTGCAAGTACTGAGGTGGTAAATATCAAAAGCTACAAAAAATGCACAAATTTAGGTATATCGACATATGATACGTTGGTACGGGCGTATAATACGCCGTATCGCGTATGGGCGGCGTATAAGTGGACGTATTTGGAATGTTTTATAGAAAGTTGGGTGTAGGAAGACTAAAGGCGGGGTATGATACACTAGGGGTGGGCGTATCATATGCCGATGACTAACCAACATCTGGATTACTTCAAGTTTATATAAACACATCCAACCCCAATTCAAAGAATAACTTTCATAGTCGAATATATATGATTTATAGGAGTCTTTTTGTGTTTGCAAGCTTCCCAACTCACACAAAATCATCATTGATCATGATCAAATCAAGATTGAACAAGTAATGAAGATAATGAGTGGTTAAATCGTTCTAGGTTGCTTTTGAGTGGATAGTTTTTACCAAGTGTGATGGTTAGTCATGCTTAGGGTTTTATGTGAACTATTTATGATTAAATGTAATTGAAGGTTTTGATTGAGTTAAACAATTTGTTTCTAAACAAAGTTATTTGCTTTATCACTAGTTTTTGGTTTCCTTGCATTATTAGCTCAATAAGACAAGTAGATAACTTGGTATAGATGAATTGGTAACTTTGTGAATGAACGATTCTTAAAAGATTCTTCCTTGGTTTTCACTTCAATCAAAAGTTAAGATCTTGAGTCGTGTTATGCAACCCTAAAGTATACTTGATAACCCATTGATCTTGTAGAACTTGAAACTCGGAAGTGACTGTTTTTATTATTTAGTTAAACTAGTTTCAAAATTCTTTGCTTTACGCATGTGTGTTCATTCCTTCATTCAAAGTTTTAATCTTTAGTTCAAAGTTTTTGTCTTTTATGGAGACGACCTTACTTGCCCTTATATAATAAAGGTAACTAAGACTGATTTGTTAACTTGTTTTTGATCGAGTCTTGATAGCCAGATCAAAATGGTGTCGTTGTATGGGTATTAGTGCACTTAGTGTTTAATTGTTTTTATTTTTTCTTCTGCAGTATTACGTGATGTATTTTGTGTTTTCTTGGTTGCATGTAACCATTACGTTAATGCATACACGATTTTCAGGAAGGACATCACTATTATAATTTTATCTAGAAATCAAGAAAACTACAAGAGAGAATAAGGTGTTCCACAAAGCATCAACTTCAAGGACTTCTAAAATTCATGGTCAAACAAGACCGGAAGAAGGTACATCATCAACAACAGCTCATTGGATTCTAAGTAGACTTTCAAAAACGACCGAAAGTAACCAATCAAGAAGGATGAATAATCCAGAAAACCAAGAAGGGCCACTACCCAACCAACCTTCGGGAGATATCCCATTACCTGTGTTCCCTCAAGCTGACGATCCTCCACCTTAATGACAACCTATGTACCTCATCCTTAGAGGCTGATCCCTGTAAATCAATGGGTGCAAACTAACCTCCTATCATAAATTTCCAACCAATGCCAAATTTTTGGGTTCGTAATCCAAGTTTTCAGCATAATGGGGAAGGTAGTCATAATAGTAATGAGAAATGGTTTTCAGTGGAAGGAAGGTATCACACTAATTACATGGAGGAATGGATTGAAGATCAAGAGGATATGGATGGTCCGATTTAACATAATTTTGAAAACTATGGCAATCAACCTGGTTATCGAAACCATCAACCGAACAAAGATCGAGATGATTAAGCCTTACCACCCGATTTTCACAATCTGGGAGGTCAACCATATAACGGGATACCAGCTAATCTAGGAGCTCAACATATTGTATTTACACATGGTGTAGACAGTCACTTTCGTCCCACCATTGCTATTAACTCATCCCTCATAATCCAACCAACACAATGAGTAAGACCTTTTGAAGTTAGACCATAATGCTTAGGCATTTTTCTTTACTTTCATGGGGTGGCAACAAAAGAACCATATTTGCATATATTTGAATTTGAAGCATCATGTAGTACTATAGGTGGCCAAGGTTTTTGACTGGATGAAGTTAAATTGGTATTTTTCAAATTTATGCTAAAAGACAAGGCCAAGCAATGGTTCTTATCCTTACCTTTCCTGATTAATCACTCATGGGTTCATATTTAACAACTATTCTTAGACGAATATTATACTTCTTAAAGAACAAATGATGCAAGGTAGGCCATTCGAGGCTTTACACAACTATCAAGGGAACATTTACATGAAGCTTTTCACCGATTCAAGGAGATGCTATGAACTTGTCCACATCCCAGGATAACTAAGTGGGAGTTGATTTCAGCATTCTATGATGGGCTATCATCGAAAGATGCAAGAGATATGAACTATACAAGTGTGGCTACATTTACATTGAATCATGAGGATAACGATTGGATCATATTGGAATGGATGAGTGTGGATCATATTGGAACGGATGAGTGTGATACCTTAAAAAACATGCACAAGCAAGTCGAAGGTCAAGAGGTGCAAATGTAAAGATAGTGAATGATCAGGTGGCTATGGATAGAATTGCGGTTTTGGAATGAGAAATTGCAAGCCTCAAAGTTGGAAAGAGTGGTATGACGCATATGTCTAGTGAATATAAAGTGTGTGATATGTGTAATGACATTTTGAATTTGGGGAAAAGTGAAGAAAGAAAAAGTGAAGAAATACATAAATAAGGCCAAAGAGAAAGAAATACACATGATATGAATGCTAACACATATCACCTCGGTTTTAGAAATCACCCAAATCTTAGATATGGTAATAATGCTAGCCAATTGAATCCTCCTTTTTAGGTACAAACTCAAGAAAACAACTAATACTAAGGCCAACAACAAAACTACAATCAAGGCAACTATCAAAGGAACAACTACAATCAAGTGAATTACCAATAAGGAAGTCATTACCAACAAAGGAATCAACAAGGGCCTTCTACTAACAATGGCAATAATAATGTAATTTTGTTAGCAATTCAAGATCTTGCAAAGGAGATGAAAGAATTTAAGCAATTTAAAAAGTTACAAGAAAAGACCAATGAGGCTATTGCCAAACAACTGGGACAAGTAGCAGAATAATGTTCCGGACGAGAACCGGGGAAGCTCTTAAGTGACACAACCAAAAACCTTTAACATCAGACCTTAAGTTTAAAGAATATGCACATAAACTTGGTTAATATAATTCCTAAATTTGAATGTATTGAATATGATCTAACTTCACATCCTCAAGTAGTTGTAGTTAACAATAAGGAAAGTGATGAAGAAGAAGGAAGTGACATGGGAGAACCAATCACTTCTATTCAAGTCGGGAAATTTAAAATCAAGCAGACACTTTTGGATTATAGAGCAGGGGTGAGCATCCTACCGGGGAGTTTATATGACCAATATGACTGGTCCATTACATGAAACTGACTAAATAGTGGTGTTTGTTTATTCGACATGGAAATAACCCTGAAAGATAGTTAAGGATATGGTAATCAAGCTAGAAGGGTTGTACTACCTAGTGGACTTTATGGTGCTTGATTATGCACTAGTAAGGACGAATAAGCAACCAAAGGTAATTTTAGGTCGGCCATTCTTGGCAACAACCAAAAATCAAATCAATTGCCGAGATTGAAAATTTGATATGACATTCTAAAACATAAATTGTACTTTAATGTGTTTTTAAAGTCAATTACATATGTAGTTAATGATGATTATTTTGTAGAAGATGCTACTAATGGGTGTGCTTCCAAACATTTCACTTGTAAGCGAGGACATCACCAAAAAAAATATTTTTGTTCCTTACAAGTTTGAGCTTGAAAATGTGGAAAATGATAAATATGTGAAGGTGGAGACATCAAGGAAGGAAAATCCAAGACGGAAGGTTAAGAAGGGTAAACCACCGGATCATGAGAATTTAAGATTAATGAAATAATGTGGGGCCAACACTCGAGTACACAGGAAAATCTATTAAGCTGGGAGAAGTAGTTCTCTAAAAAGAAATTTGGAGAAAAGCACTTAATACTACCACCTAAAGTGGTCTTAGGTAAGGTCTGGATGAAGAACTAAAACATAGCGCTTGCGGGAGGCAACCCGAGAACTTTGTGGGTGTGTTCACTAAAAACCCTCATGAGACTACAACTCGTCCACTCGGGTCTACCAAGGGGTTTAAAGGCTTGTTGCATAAGCTAAATGCAACCATGATTCCTATGAAAGTAATACTAATTCTTCTATTAGTTTGTGTGTTTTACTTTTGTTTTGATACTTAATCATGAGACACAAGCACTCAAGTATGGGGAGGCACAAGTAGGTTGATGAAGGCTTTTGATAATGATTGAAATTGATTGATAATATGTTAGGATATGGCAAATTAGTCTTCATTCGTAATGAATAGTCTTGTTTAGCAATAAGAAGGATGAAATCAAGAATCTACTTCCTATGTTATAAAAATGCTAATTGTAACCACCATGCATTGGGGACAATGTATCTCATGTGTGGGGATAACAAAAGAATTGAAAAAAATTGAACCTTTTTGAAAAATAAATCTTCAAATAAGCTTAATGGTGCATGAAACCCAAATTTTTTCGTTCAAGGCTAATTGTCACTTATTTGTGCATGTATAGATCTCTTGTCATGGTTGTTTTGAAACTGTAGTAATACATTCCCATCATGAGCTTTTATAAAATTAGGTAGAATTCTTAGGAGGCATAACGAACCGGTTGTAGATGACATACGTGCTTCATATTTTTAACCTTTTCCACGGTTTCATTAAGAGTTTGAGCCTAATTGAGCAATTCATAGCATATGTTGGTTTGCTTTATATTTTTGAATAAGGGGGGAAACCATAATGTGAATTGAAGTTAGAACTCGTGTAATTGATGCGTGTCAAGATCATGAACCAATATGTGTATAGATGCGATGTAGGCATTAGTAATGAACCATTTAAATGAACCTTTCCCTTTGAATTACATACCTTTATAATTTTCCTTAAGACACCATGTTGAGCCCTAACTTGTCGTTTGAATAACCCAACACAATAAGCCTACAATTCCTTAGCCTTTTTATAACACATTGGGTGATGAAGTCCAATCCATGACATGTTTAGAAGTGTCGTTTCAGTATTAGTTCAATAATAGTATAATTGGTTATGAATATATGAAAAATATAAGAAAAAGATAAATATCAGGTCAAATGACCAAAGTATGAAGCAATAAAAATAGTGTGAGAATTCTGTGATATTATTGCAATTAGAAGATCGAGATTGATAAATAATCGTCTAGTAAGTTAAAATTGGATTTCATTCGTTGTTAGTGTTGGGACATATAAGGCTGGTACAACCAAAACAACACTTGGAATAATTTTTGATACAATTGATAAGGACTTCAAAGGCAAAGCTGCCCTTTCGAAGATAAATGTAAAAGAACTCCCGAAGAAGGAACTCTTGTAGGACCGTTAGAAGGGTGCAATGCACTTTTACAACATACCAACACAAGTGAGGAGAGTTCTTTAGAACACTTAACAGATCAAATGGGGAACTAGATTATATGAAAGCTAAGAAACACAAGTAATAAAGAGACAGAACAAGTGTTGGACCAAAAGAACCAATGAGCCGGATCAGAAAAACCTTTAAGTCCCACAGACGTCACAACAACTGCTGAAGACACAAGTGCTGAAGACAAAGTCTGAAGACACAAGTGCCGAAGACAAAGTCTGAAGACACAAGTGCTGAAGACAAAGTCTGAAGACACAAGTGCTGAAGACAGTCTGAAGACACAAGTGCTGAAGACAAAGTCTGAAGACACAAGTGCTGAAGACAAAGTCTGAAGACAAGTGTTGAAGACAAAGTCTGAAGACACAAGTGCTGAACAAAGTCTGAAGACACAAGTGCTGAAGACAAAGTCTGAAGACACAAGTGCTGAAGACAGTCTGAAGACACAAGTGCTGAAGACAAAGTCCGAAGACACAAGTGCTGAAGACAAAGTCTGAAGACAAGTGCTGAAGACAAGTAGACCAAGTATCAGACGTTGTCACAACAGCTGAAGAGGTCTTCTTCAGTAGTTTTGACGTTTTTCTTCAGTAGTTTTATATTTTCCCTTTTCAGTAGTTGTTTTATCAGTAGTTTTATGTTTTTACTTTCAGTAGTTTTGTAAAACAACTGAAGAGCTTGTTCTTCAGTCGTTGTAGTTTCAGTAGTTTCTTATCAGTAGTTTAGTTTCAGTAGTTTAGTTCAGTAGTTTAGTATCAGTAGTTTTATTTTTTGCTTAGCACTCTCTGATATGTTCTCAGTAGTTGTGAACATTTCAGTAGTTTGTTAAGTGTTAGTTATTTTGTAATAAATCTGCCAGATGTCACTATCCCGTGATATCAGCAGTGATTGCACTCTATATAAGGAGTGTCAACCTAATTGTAATCGTGTGAATGATTGAGCAGAAACATTTGATATAATTGAAACATTCCTTTTCACAGAAATATATTCTCTTGTTATAACCGTATTTGTTCTTAATGCATACGAATATCAAATTCTTGCTATAATTTGTCTAATTCTTGATCTTATTCGCTACATTACACTCTAATCCATCAACTTGAGATCACTGATCCTGTCAAATGGTATCAGAGCAGGTTAATCATTGATCGATCTAATAATTGATCATTGAAACTGCTATCCAAGATCCAAGTTTGATTGAATTAGCATTTTTTGCAAGAAACGGTTATAGAGATTGAATTTTCTGTGTTTTTGGCCATTCATCCTGAGATTTATTCTTGGTCTTCATTGAGTCTGTTGTGGTCTGTGTAAAATCTTTTAAAAGCTTGAATTAATTGTATTTGGACCTAAAATGACTACTCCTTCCAATGATCCTCACAATACTGGTTCCTCAACCAAGCCTCCAATGCTGGTTAGGAGTGAGTATAACATATAGCAACGACGAATGCTCCATCACCTATCTGTTAACAGCTCAGGTTGTTGGACATCAATGGTACATGGTCCACACAAGCCTATGGTGAATACCCGGAAACCAATCAAATGGTTCCGAAGAGGAGGGAGCAATACTCAGATGAGGATAAGAAATTGTTTGAGATTGATGCAAAAGCCCATGGAATTCTGGCCATGGCACTGCCCAATGAAATCTATTCTGGGCTAATGCATTATGAAAATGCCCATGACCTCTGGAATGCCTGAAAGAACAATTTGGAGGAACGGATGAGGTCTTGGCAAATAATAGAGAAATCCTTGCCCAACATATGAGACATTCTCTCATAGGAAGGGTGAGACACTGACTCAACAGTTTGAGCGGTCTCTGTTTGATCTCTGAATTAAAAATGGTCAAACATGAGTACACCAATAGCCAGATGAATAACAGATTTCTCAGATCACTGCCTGAGAGATAGGACACATATACTATTGTCCTACGCTCGGTGTGCAAATTTGGACAAACTATCTCTCACCCAACTCCATGGGAAATGCTCACATTTGAGAGAGAGATAGAATAGAAACGAAAAACTGTCATCATCTGGAAAGCTCACTGATGACTTTGTACCAAGAAACACTGCCTTGGTAAGTCATGAGTCAGAGTATGCAGGATCAGAATGCCACTATGATGAGCATATTGATTTCACCTCAAACAATTCTAATCATGCCTTTGTGAGTGTTGATTGTCATTCTGGTAATAATAGTGACAATCTATGCTTTATCATGGATGATTTGAAGGGCATTGCTGATGATGATTTAGAAGAGATGGATATTTTGAGCCAAATGGCCTTGATCAATATCAGATCTCAGAAATTCTACAAGAGAACTGGCAGGAAATTTCCTGGACTCTCTGACAAAACCAAAGTCGGTTTTGACAAGAGCAAGTTGAAGTGTCACAAATTCCACAGGCTTGGACACTTTGCAAGAGAGTGTAGATCAACTAGATCTAACACCTCTGGCCTTTTGACTTTTCCAAATAACAATTCACAATCCAAAGGGCAACATTCTGCTGGTTCTAGTCATTCATCACACTCAATCTCCTGCATATTTGTTCCTCAGGGTCAAATGCCATATCCTTATCCCCGCTATTATATGCCACAGTCAAATCAAGTTCAAGCTCCTATAGTACCCAAACCTCATGCACTACTAGAACCTCAACCATCTTCATCTAATCACAACTCATCACAGCTTCTTCACACCTGGAGTCTTTGACTGGAGTAGCTTACCTGATAACTTCTCTGGTCACACTGAGCAATACTATGCTTGTGCTAGTCAACATGGTGGTGAACACCATTTGGAAATCTTGCTCTCATGGCCCTGGAGTCTACTGAGGGTTCCTGCTCAAATGCATCATCTTCACAGGTAACTCAGGTATCTTCAGAGGCTAAAGCCAAGTATGTTCTGAATCATGCATAGCTACCTTTGTCTCTATTAGAGAGGCAAATGTAGCATTAATAAATCAAAAACTTGAGTTTGAGAAAACCATTTCCAAAAGAAAAGCTGAGTATGAGTCTGCTCTTAACAGTAAAAGTGATGAGATTTATAAGCTTAAATGCCATTAAATGATGAAAAGGCCAAGCTAGAGGTTATTCTGGAAGACCACAGGAGTCTCAAAGAAAAACTTGCAGTGACCCAAGTTGAGTGTGACCGCGTGGGTATCATCATGCAAGGGATTTGAAATGCTTCTTAGCAAGCAAACTGCTTCAAATGTGAAGTTTGGTATTGGTTACAACCAAAACTGCTCCACCAACAGACTTTACTCCTAACTCCATAGTTAAGTCTGAAAGTGAAAGCAATCTCCAAACAATATTATCATGTGAATCATTCTCCAATGATAATCTAAGATCAGAGAATGAAACCAGTGTTAAGATCTCAGCAAATAAATGACTGATGGTCTAACTACTGAGACTCATATGAAGCTGAGTACTTCAGATGTTGTTCCTCAATGTACCCCAAGTACTGAAAGAGACCCAACATCTGAAAAGCATTTCAAATCAGTTGAAATACAGGACTAACAACTGCTGAGGAATCATCAAACGGTCTTAGGACGGATGGAAAACAGTTGAATTACCAGTCTTCAGCTGTTACAAATCCTTAGTACTAGTATGATAGGAGGAAAGTACTGAAGATCACACCTTTAGTAGTTTCCACTTCAGCAGTAGAGATGTCCAAGATGAAGAATAAACCATGTGAAATTTGTGGTAAATTCAATCATCTATGATGAATGTGGTACAAAAAGGGTTTAAAACTCCAAAGGGATGAGCTCATTAAACTAGAAATAAATAAAATGAAAACTGAGTTTGAGACCAAGTTTGTACCACAATCATCTCAACCTGATAAACCCAAGGCCTTACCCAAATCACTAAGAAGGATGCGGTTATCAGAAGACAGCTGATATTGTTCCTCATGATAAACATAAGACTAAGTCTGTGAAATCTAAGAAGGAGGAAATGGTGGGTCACAGGAACTCATCAAAAACAAGCTCTGGAGTGTCAAATGAACTGAAAGCTCGAGCTTCAAATCAGACACAGCTTGTTATGATGGTTCAGCATCTGTTGGGGAGAGTTAACCAACTTGAAGCCACTGTGATCAAACCACTGAAAAGGAATTCCAGGTCCAAATCTATTTCAGCACCATCTCCTCTTCATCAGCTGTTAATCATGAGAAACCAGCTATGGTTAAATCTGTGATAAAGTCAGTCCCAAAACCAAAAAGGTTTGGGTCTCCAAAGCTAACTAGTTTCTTATGATTTTGCAAGGTTCTTCAGCATGCCAAATAAGCATCTGGTATGTGGACAGTGGAGGATCCATGCACATGACTGGGAGCAGCTCTCTTCTTCATGATTACTCTCAAGGAAAGAAGGGATTTGTCTCATTTGGAAATGATGCTAAAGGTTACATCATTGAAAGGGATTTGTGTCTAATGGAGATATTAGATTTGATGATGTCAACCATGTGGAGAATCTCAAATACAATCTGTTGAGTGTCAGTCAGATGTGTGACAAGGACATGTTGCTCTTTTCACAAGCCAGAACTGTAGGATTTTGTCTTCCAAGGTTCTGAGCCTGATTGACAAAGTAGGATGATAATAATCTCCTGAAGGTCAACAGGATAGGAAGAGTATATGCCTTGGATCTGTCAAAGAAAATTGAGTTAAGAGGCCATCCATGCTTGTTCTCCAAGGCCTCTCTCCAAGAATCTAAACCGTGGCATAGAAGGCGGGGTCATGTTAATCTCAAAAACATGAATTAGCTGATCCACAAGAGTTTAGTGAGAGGTCTTCAATAAAGGAGTTCAATTGTGATGAAATCTGCACATGCATGCTTAAAAGGGAAACAACATAAAGTTTCATTCCAACCATAGAAGAATCCAAGTCTAATGCCTGCTTACAACTACTGCACATGGATCTTTTTGGTCTTGTGAAGGTAATGAGTATGGCAAAGAAGAAATACTGTCTGGTAATTGTGGATGATTACTCTAGATATGTATGGACCTTCTTCTTGCATTCAAAGGATGAGGCTGCTCAATCCATTATGAACTTTGTGTTACACGTTGAGAAGCAGTATTCCCTACAGTTAAGTGTGTGAGGAGTGACAATGGTACTGAATTCAGAAACCACACTCTTGATGAGTTTTACTTGTCAAAGGGAATCAAGAGGTAGTATAGCATCAAGGACTCCAGAGCAAAATGGAGTAGTGGAGAGAAAGAACAGGACCCTCATTGAAGCTGCAAGGTCCATGTGGCTGATTCTCGTCTGCCACTAACTTTTTGGTCTAAAGCTGTCAATACAGCTGCTATGTACAGAATAGAGTTCTAGTAAATCAGAGGTTGATGAAGACTCCATATGAGTTCTTCATTATTTGGCCCCTTTGATTTCATTCTTTAGAGCATTTGGGTGTCCTGTTACATTCTCAACACAAAGGATCAACTCCAAAAGTTTGATTCTAAGGTGGATGCAGGTATTTGTTGGGTATTCATCCACTTGCAAGGCTTACAGAGTATTCAACTGTCGGACAAAGATAGTTGAAGAAACCTTGCATGTGAAGTTCAATGAATCCCCTAAGGATACAATTCCACAAACCCTGTGGAGTTGTTTGATCTGGACATTTGCAATATGTTCCTTATCAACCGCCTGTGTTGCAGATCATATGAATCCATCATCTTCTGTAGCTAGTCATCCATCTGGTGTTACTGATGATGATGATGATATCAGTAATCACCTTTTCAAGTATAGTGATCAACTGCCTGATTCAGCTAGACCTGATGTTCCTGTAGCTCCAGTAGCACAATCCACAACAAATGCTGATGAGATTTCTACAACTTCACCTTCCTTTGAATTCCATCTACTGATGGTTTCAAGAAAATGCTTCACCATCACCATCTGTTGCTGCTGAGCCTGCTACAAACACTTGCACAGATCTTATTGTGTACCAAGATCTGAAGAATCACCCTATGTCTCAAATCATTGGTGATATCAATGCTGGTGGTGTGTCAACAAGAAGTCAATTGTCAAATTCTGCTTCTATGCTCTCTTCATGAGTCAGCAAGAGCCAAAGAACTATCACATTACTTTAAGGGACAATGGATGGGTTGAAGCCATGCAGCTTGAGCTTCTTCAGTTCAAGAAACAGCAAGTGTGGGAACTAGTTCCTCTACTCCAGGTAAGTGTGCAATAGGCACTAAATGAGTGTTAGGAACAAAACTGATGAAAATGGGCTTATTGTTAAGAACAAAGCCAGACTGGTTGTACAGGGGTTTTCACAAGAGGAAGGTATTGATTATAATGAACCCTTGCCCTATAGCCAGACTGGAAGCAATTTGATTGTTTTTAGCTTATGTTGCTTATCACAACCTTAAAGTTTTTCAAATGGATGTCAAAAGTGCATTTTTATATGGTAAAATAAAAGAAGAAGTTTATGTGTGTCAACCACCAGGTTTTGAGGATAATAGACACCCAGAAGATAAGCTCTTTATGGTTGAAACAAGCTCCTAGAGCTTGGTATGAAACATTATCTAACTTTCTTCTGCAAAATAATTTCACTAGAGGCGCATAGATAAAACCTTATTATTAAGAAGGTGGATCAGCATACTACTTGTTCAAATTATGTAGATGACATTATTTTTGCATCCTCTGATCCACATTTGTGTGATGCCTTTACAAAGTTGGTGCAACAGAAGTTTGAAATGAGTGCCATGGGAGAATTACAGTTCTTTCTGGGTTTGCAAATCAAACAAAAGGCTGATGGAATTTTCATTCATCAGTCCAAATACACAAAAGATCTTTTGGAAAAGTTTGATTTACAAAACTGTAAGCCCTGTTCTACTCCCATGTGCAACACCACACAACTGGATACAGATCAGAAAGGTAAAGTGGTTGATGAAACACTTTACAGATGTATGATTATGTCCTTGATGTACTTAACAGCTTCTAGACCAGATATTATGTTTGCTACATGTGTTTGTGCTAGATTTCAGGCTGCACCTAAGGAGTCTCATTTGATTGCAGTCAAGAGGATCTTTAGATATCTGCAAGGCACTCCATCTCTAGGTTTATGGTATTCTACTAGACATTCTGGTAAATTAGTTGCTTTTTATGACAGTGACTATGCAGGGTGTAAGTTGACAAGAAAGTCCACTTCTGGAGGATGCCAAATCTTAGGCAACTGCTTGATTTCTTGGCAGAGTAAGAAGCAGACCTCAGTTGCTACATCAACTGCTGAAGCAGAGTACATTGCTGCTGCAAGCTGTACATCTCAGGTACTCTGGCTTCAAAACCAATTATTGGATTATGGCATAATAGAGACTAAGACCCCATTGTTAATGGACAGCTCTTCAGCTCTTGTATTGTCAAGAATCCTGTCCAGCACTCTAGGACTAAACATATTGAAATCAGACACCATTTTATTAGAGATTGTTTTGAAAAAGGTTGATTGATCCCAAATTTGTCCTAGTGCTGATGAGCTTGCAGACATTTTCACTAAGCCCTTGGATAGCACAACTTCCCAAACCTAGTGCTAAGGCTTGGTATGCTGCAGCTAGAATAAGTGACAACTACTGATGATCTCAGCTCACAAGTACTGATGATCATTAGTTTATTATTGTCATATATAAGTACTGAAGTATCCTCCTTCAGAAGTTTTTAAAACTACTGGAGCTTAAGTAACTTCTCAGTACTCAAGTACTTTATTGTTAAAATAGCTGATGTAGTTACAACAGCTGATGTAGTCACAACAGCTGATGTAGCTACAACTACTGATGTCATAAATGCAGATAAGTGCTGATGACCAATGAAACGTCTGAAACTCAGATCTAAGTCTGATGAGTAAGTGTGGAGGTCAGATTGAAACAGCTGAAAAGCTATGAATTGACGAAAGCAGTGCTGAGAAATTTCTCTTCAGTTTATACAACTACTGTTCATTAAAACAACTGAAGCCAAACTATGTCTTCAGTAGTTTACAACTACTAAAGACTAACACCAAGTCTTCAGCTGTTTACAACAACTGATGACAAAACCACTGTCTTCAGTAGTTTCACAACTACTGATGACAAACACCAAGTCCTCAGTTTACATCATTGAAGTCAAAACAAGACCTTCAGTAGTTTCACAACTACTGATGGTTAACACCAAGACTTCAGCTGTTTCAACGTCTGATGGTCAAAACCAAGTCTTCAGTTGTTTTATAACACTGATGAACACCACCACACTGTCAGTCATTTTAAACCTCTGAAGGTTAATACCACGTCATCAGTAGTTTCAAACAGCTGATGACCACACCAAAACCTTCAGTAGTTTTCTTTCAGCCTTTTCCTATCCAACCCTATAAATACCTGTCTTCTTCTCAAACGTTCCATTAGCATTCTTCTGACCTTCATACTTCAAAAATGGCAACCATGAGCCTAAAACCACGACACAACTGCGTTGCATACCTTACCAAGTCGGCTTTCTGGAACAAATTTGATAATGCCATTGACCTAATGGTGGATTCCCCATATCGCACAGCTTTCTCTTGAATCCGACCATCTACCCTGAATCTCTCAGTCAATTCTGGTCAAATGTTTTTGTTCATACTGATGAGTCTACTGGCCAAATCTCTGTTTGGTCCTCGTCAACCAGAAAACAGTGGTTGTTACAGCCGACATCATTCGTCAGGCATTACACTTACATGACTCCACCACTGTGACTAAATACCCAAAGGGCACAATTGGATATGTCCTTTATCAATAATGGGTATGAAGGTGATCTTCGGGCTACAACTATTCTGAAGAACATTTCATGATGCTGAAAAACTTATCTTTCACATGGTAAATGTATGCTTAGGTTCAAAGAATCCTCTTGGGATCAAATGTCATCCCAATGGCAACAGGTATTGTATTCTATTCTAGAACACCAACCGCTAAATTTCTCTAAAATCGTGTTTCTAGAAATAAAGAACTTGGCTCAGAAACCTGCAGCAAAACGTTGGCTATTATATCCCAGGTTTCTGATGGCCATTATTTTAAATGAATTAAAATCTGATGGCCTTGTTGGCCTTGGAGTCCCTGCACCAGCTGTTTTGGCTGAGGTATACTCCAGGCAACTCAGACCTCACTCTCAAAGAAGCTGCCCGAATGCTAAAACCCAAGCAGAGGGAACCCGCAGCTTCCACCACCAGATCCAGAGTCCCCACCAAACCATAAACCAAACGCCCCAAAACAGCTATTCAGGGAGATGAGTCCCCTGAAGATGCTCCTGTACCACCAAGGCAGGATACTTGCTGGTTTAAACCCCCCAGCAGTATCAGAGACTCTACCAGCCAACACCGCACAGGCATCCTCTCAAAAGGATCCTGATGCAACCTTATCAGGGGCAACCACATCGCTGAGACCTCTCTCACTTGAGGAGGTTATCATTGAAGAGCATTCCTCTCCCTGAATGCAATCTGTTTCTATCTCCTCTCCCCATGCAAATGCCTTCCAAAGTCCAACCATTATAATTGCAAACGTGCTGACTCAGCTGCATGCCTCTCCTCCTCCCCAACAAACACCAACAAAAGGGAGAACCACAACAATTAAGGAAGAGGATCAACATGCTTCTGACAACCCACAACACCAGGGTTTAACTGTTCTATCTCCTGGTGTGGATATGCAGATACGAACATCTGGTGAGGCTGCCACCTCTTCTGAATCAACACATGATTAGACTGAGGCTGGTAACATAGCTAAGACCTCACCAGAGGCAACAACTGATGAAGGACATGTCCTGAGGCTGGAGTCCCCAGTTCCAAGAAAAAGGGGCACATGCTAAAACTGGTCTACACCCGGTGCATGTACATCCTGCTACAAGCAGGAGGTCAGGTGATTTAACATCTGCTGATGATGACCTAGGCTTTTTCTATGATGTTGTAGCCCACAACCCATCCTGGAGGCTGAGGTAAGCAGACTACAAGAACTGCTTGCCAAGAAGTCTCAGGATGTAAGTCCATCTGCCCCCACTAACCCACAGATGGCACCTTCATTCGAAGGTCCCCCAACACTTCACCCTCTCACTTCACTGAGCCTCCAGCCTTGCCTTTGGCACTCTTTCTCAGGGACAGACCCCCCTAAGCAGATGGTTGCTGCATTCCAACAATCCTTACCTCTCATCACTCCCATTATCAATGACATTGTTCATAAAGCCATTGATGAGAGGATCTCCTCAAGTCTACAACCACTCATTGATGATGCTGTGCACAAGAAACTTTCTGCGGTACAAACCCTGCAACCAATGCATCCAAAAAGGGGGAGAGTACAGCAGTGAAAGAAAAGAAAAGAAAAAGAACTGAGGATGAGAAGGCAAGAGAAAACCAAGGAGTTGAGAAGGAAAAGGAACAACAACTGATCACTTACAAAGAAAAGAAAGTGCTGGTGATCAAAAGAATGCTGAAGAAAAATCTTTGGAGGAGTGATTAAAAAGATGCAGATGAAGCACACAGCGATCCATGGACAAAATCATTGAGCAACTCTTCAAGCAAGACTTTGATACAACCAAACTAGACAGTGAGATCAGGAGGTGGAAGTAAAGAAATCCAAAACAGATAGGTGGGTACAGTGTGCTGGAGAAAGAGAGATTGGAGATCATGATTCGATTCATAGCCAAATATTTAGGAAGATCACTGATGGAGATTCGTTCATGGACCAGAGACAACATTCTGGCTATAGCCACCAGAATCTGTTTGTCTGAGCAATTTCATAAGGGATAATTATTGAAGCACTTGATGAGGCTGGAGCTGGGGAAGAAAAGGCTTGAAATGGCAAAACTCACAAAAGCTAAACTTACAACCAAAATGCTTGAACAACCTTCCCAATCACCCACTCAAAAACAGCCTACCCCTCAAATCTCCAAACCAATCTCAAAACTCAAATCCAACATCCTCAACCCTCAAAACCAATTCCTTTACCACAAAAACCAACCCAACCATCATCCAGTGATGCACCTAGAAGGAGGAGAAGGGTGCTGAGGATAGAAGAAGAGGAATAAGGAGATGATGAAGATGATAGTCTGCCACTCTCTACTGTTCTAAGGGTACCAGAAACTAGGAGTCAACTCATGATCACACCTGACTCACAAGGGAAATGGTTAGAGTCAAAATAGAAGATGAAGAACAACAGAAGCAGCACAGTGAGCAACTACTGAAGATGGTTGACAAGGAATTTCCCAGTCATCATCTATACAAGCCATGAAAGGGCATGCTCAGAGGCTGTACACTCTCAGACACACATTTCAGTATCAAAAAGAGAGAGTGAGAGTATGGCCAGAAGCAGCACAGTGAGCAACTACTGAAGATGGGACAAGGAATTTCCCAGTCATCATCTATACAAGCCTGAAAGGGCATGCTCAGAGGCTGTACACTCTCAGACACACATTCAGTATCAAAAAGAGAGAGTGAGAGTATGGCCAGACCCCAAGGTGAGCTCTAGAATACACAAAAGATCATTCCACATAGATACAATGGCCAGGTTAGAAAAACATAGACTCTACAATCATGTTGGCCATTGTAGTCTCACCTTGGGAAATACTCGATGAATCAAGAAGGCTCATCAATCAAAAATGACCCCTCAAGCCTTACTGGAAAACAGATGATCAAAAAGGGTTTATTATATAAAAGCTTGAAGACATTAAGAAGAATGAGCTCCAGTTACTCCTTGAGGGCACCCATCGTGATGAATTGTCTATAGGGAGATAACTACCGTGGAGTTGAAGAATGGAAGGACCGTAAAGTACCTATCTGAGTACTATGGTCCAGAGTTCTTTTTTGAAGGAGGAGTAGAAGAACTCTCCAAGGAGGAACAGGTTGTTTTCCTTGAGGCCTATGTTGTGAGTCTTACAGACTCGTAAATGGGAAGTAGGTTCATGGTTGGGATCACAACTCTATGTCAAGATTCCTCAAAACAGAGTTCCCCTCCATACTTAGCCAAACACATGATTAGAAATCTCTTCCTTGCCCTGGCTGATCCGATCTCTGAAGTTGATTAAAAGAAGTCTTTGCCAACAAAAGTGTGACCTCAATAAAGTTAAAGTTTTTGGCTGCATTGGTTCAGGGAGAGTTTGTTGGACCAAAAGAACCAATGAGCCGGATCAGAAAAACCTTTAAGTCCCACAGACGTCACAACAACTGCTGAAGACACAAGTGCTGAAGACAAAGTCTGAAGACACAAGTGCTGAAGACAAGTCTGAAGACACAAGTGCTGAAGACAGTCTGAAGACACAAGTGCTGAAGACAAAGTCTGAAGACACAGTGCTGAAGACAAAGTCTGAAGACAAGTGCTGAAGACAAAGTCTGAAGACACAAGTGCTGAAGACAAAGTCTGAAGACACAAGTGCTGAAGACAAAGTCTGAAGACACAAGTGCTGAAGACAGTCTGAAGACACAAGTGCTGAAGACAAAGTCTGAAGACACAAGTGCTGAAGACAAAGTCTGAAGACACAAGTGCTGAAGACAAAGTCTGAAGACAAGTGCTGAAGACAAGTAGACCAAGTATCAGACGTTGTAACAACAGCTTAAGAGGTCTTCTTCAGTAGTTGTGACGGTTTTCTTTCAATAGTTTTATATTTTCCCTTTTCAGTAGTTGTGTTTATCAGTAGTTTTATGTTTTTACTTTCAGTAGTTTTGTAAAACGACTGAAGAGCTTGTTCTTCAGTCGTTGTAGTTTCAGTAGTTTCTTATCAGTAGTTTAGTTTCAGTAGTTTAGCTTCAGTAGTTTAGTATCAGTAGTTTATATATTTTGTGCTAGCACTCTCTGATATGTTCTCAATAGTTGTGAACATTTCAGTAGTTTGTTAAGTGTTAGTTATTTTTGTAATAAATCTGCCAGATGTCACTATCCCGTGATATCAGTAGTGATTGCACTCTATATAAGGAGTGTCAACCTAATTGTAATCGTGTGAATGATTGAGCAAAAACATTTGATATAATTGAAACATTCTTTTCACAGAAATATATTCTCTCGTTATAACCGTATTTGTTCTTAATGCATACGAATATCAAATTCTTGCTATAATTTGTCTAATTCTTGATCTTATTCCGCTGCGTTACACTCTAATCCATCAAACTTGAGATCACTGATCCTGTCAACAAGAATAGAAGCAACACAAGTATTTGGTTTTCAAGGACGATGTATATTTCTCTCTAGTTTCTTACACGTGTTTTCAAAGCAATGACAATAAGATACAAGGACCAGAGATACTTATACTACATCCTACAGCCACCCATACTTTGAAGGCTAGCTGGATACATGATCTAGACAACAATAAAATCAATGTAGAGTCAAAAGGCAAATTTCCTTTTGACTAGTGATTATGACATGCCATAGCTCACACTCATTCATATATATTACAAAAAAGATAAAAGTACATAAAGTAGAAAGAGAGACTTAAGATCTCAATGTACAGTACCAAAAGCATGGACCTTTCACCAACTCATGTAAAGTTGGTGTCTAATCAGAGTTGTAGCGGAAAGGTGGTCCAGCTTTATGGTAAGGTACATCAGATAATAGTATCTGTTCAAAAGTCTTCAGAAGAAATCTGTCTTCAAGTGTTGGCTTCGGAAGACTTTGTCTTTGAAGCTTCAAAAGACTTCATGTTTGGATTCAAAAGATATCGGTCTTGGCTTTGGAAGATTTCACACTTAGAATGTTTTCTCAGGAAGAGTGCGAAACTTCCAAAGCATTCTACTTCAACACACTTGTGCATGCATGCAGGAGAGACTTTGGATGTATTGGGTTGTATCAGCCTTATATGAAAACTAACAAACTCCCCCAAGTGATGCTACCAAAACACTTGAATATTTTAGTTATTAACAGTCCTCATCATGATAATGACCATCCCTTTCTTCATAAGATGATCAGGATCACTCAGACTCTCATAATGTCTTCTCATATCAAAGAGATCATGAAAAGGTAGATTGAACATGTCTTTCATGTGTAGACATCTTAAACACCTTGATCTCTGATGACATGCCATCTTCAGGATTTGTAGTGTATGTCCAGGACAAGATGGGTCTTCCTGATGCTAGAGGAGCTACTTGAATTAGAGTTGGTGTAGCCTCCTCTTGTTGCACATCCTTAGGATGTTCTGACTCATCCTGAGGTTTGGAGATGAATGCCTCTTTCTTCTTCTTCTTTGGCTTTGGTTTAGAAGCTATACTTTTTCTCCTTTTTGAAACTTTGTAACTAAGAAGACCGGCCTGCAACACCTTATTGATCTTCTTTGTCTTTCTTAGTTGGGTCTTCCTCTCTCACAGGGTTCAGATTGAGAGGGGACAAAACCTTACTATGGATCAGAAGTAGAAGCTTGCTGATGCTCAGTTGGAGGTTCATGTTGTGTTGTCTCAAATGGTTCAACCTTAACCTCCACTTCTTGAGGGACCTGACTTGGTGGGGAGTGTAAGTTAACTAGTTCTCCTCTTTCAATCTTCTGCTTGATCACCATTATATGCTTATCCATAGTGGATAGAGACATGGGGCCAAGTCTCCTTCTGGAGAATCCATATAGCTTCAAGAAGCTCATCATCCTCTGCCTATAAGCAGACTTCTTCATACTCTTCTAGATGATGGCTCTTGACTTTGCAGCCTCTTCCCTCAACCTCTTCTTGTGGTTTTTCTTTCTTTGGTTACTTCAAGTTCAAGCTGTATGAGCTACTCAAACTCAATGTATTCAAGGGTAAGGGAAGAAGTGCATCTGACTGATAGAGGCCTGTGGCACTCAGGTAATTGATCATTTTGATCCTATCAGTTTCTTTGTCTACCTGAGGTTCTTGTGAGCCACATCCTCATGTACATGACTTTCTTGAACTGGGGAGAGGGTTGGCACATGCTTGTAGAGTCTTTTCTGTCTTCTCTCTTCTTTGATTTGAAGAAGTAATCTTGCATCCTCTGCCTCATTTTTTTCCTTTGACAATTCCATGTCAGCCAGTTCATCTAATTCATATAAGGGGAGGGAGATAATATTATCAATATCATAGTTCCTGGTTTGCAAGTAGTTTATCCTGACTGCTCTCAACTTATCATCTTGAGTGTTTGGCCTGGGGGCAGCCCTGATGGCACATTCCATGAATCTTGCAGACCCAGTAGAGGAACATTCTCCCCTTAGCTTCCTCTTCCTGTCTCTCACCTCCTCCTCAATCTCCTCAGAAGTCATTTTTCTTTTCCCTGTGTCACTCACAAACCTTTGTGACTCAGGTGGAGAGAGCTTTGGCCTTCATTGCTTGGTGTAGCTTCCAAGCTTTGGCTAGAGAGAGGTTATGATGCACCTTCACCAGCAGGTGCTTTACTGAGGGAATGAATTGCTAAAGTAGTTGTGGATGTGACAGGGCTCTCAGGCTCTACCACTGGGCCTTCAGTCAAGGTTTCCCCTTCAAAGCTAATCTTAGGGTCTACCTTAACATCCAGTTGACCAATAGTATTACCTAGTTGCCTTTGTCTCCTTCTAAGTCTGAACTCTTTAGTAATTCTATCATGTACCTGTGAGCTAGCCTGTCAGCTTGTCTAGATTGACTTGGTTACAAGTGGCATGTTGATAAGGTTAAGACCTTGATAGTTGTTCAAGATCTGAAAATTTAAGACTTCTTGCTGCCCTTGAACTCTTTGAAGAATAAGGGCTCTTTTATTAACATCATACATCCACCTATGATGTAATTGGAAGTTCCTTGGGGTGGAGATGTACGTCCCTTGGTATGCCTTCCTCAAAGAGACTCTAAATGTAGGAGTCTATTGAGTCAACATCAATGTGAACTTGAGGAAGTTGCTGAGTATGGACAGTTGCAAGTGAAGATGGTGAGTCCTTAATGTCCATGCGCTGTAAAAAACTCCCAGGTTCTGTGTATGTGGTGACTTTCTCCCCCTTTTTGGTAGCATCACCCACTTGCATAGGTGAGCTAGAGGTTAGATCAATCACATTCATAGGTTCTTGTGTTCCTGGTTAAGCTCTTCTTAAAGGTCTCTTAGCTAGTTTTTCCTTAAAATAAAATATCTCAAGTTGCTGATCATTGACCCTATTTTGTAGGGTAGTCACCTGAGATTCAAGGTGACTAACCTTGGAGACTAGGTAGGTGCATGTTTTTGACAGTTTTTGAACCTTTAGTCTCAGATTCCCCTCATTTTCATTAGAAGAATCATTGGGGGATGAGAGAATTTGACTAAATTCATCTCTCTCACCACTAGCATGAAATTCTTGGCTGCTGGTTTTCCTCTACTCAATGACAGCTTCAATTGAAGTGTCAATAGGCTGAGTTTCCATGGTTGAGGTCTTAATGTTGTCATCACTTGTTGAAATGAGTGCCGCTTCCATATGGATATCCTAAACAGGTTCAGAAGTATCCACCTTAGTGATAGGTGACTAATGTGGGCTAGACATAGGTGATTCAGGAGCACTCATCTCTCTTTGAGTAGGGGAGAGAAAAGAGACTCATGGTACTCACCAAAGCCTAAATCTTCATCAATATAGAAGTTAAGGTTAGGATTGGTTGGTTTAGATCTAAAGGCTAGGGATGGTAGTTGTCCCCAAGGTTGATCATCTGAGTGTAGAGACTCAGAGTGAAGGCTTAAGGCTGTTGGGCTTGTGAGCTTATTAGTCTGAGCATAAGGAACCTCAGGATTGATAGTTGAAGTGATGGGAGTGGATTGCTCCTAAAGAGAAGTGGGAGCTCGAGATTCCACTTCTACTAGTGTGGGTAGTGATATGTGGGCCTGCATAGACTGAATAGGTTATGTAGGGGTTCGTTTGGATCTTCTTTGGTAAGTGAGGGTGATTTGTGGCTGTTTTGGTGGTTGAGATGTAGCAGGTGTGGGTTCAACACTAGCTTGTGTTGCCAGGTTGTCACCTTGAGCAATGAGCTCTAACATTTTTGGGACCAGAGCTGTTTCTACTCCAGAGAAGCCAACAGTTGGTTTCTTCAAGATTTTAAAGATGCCGGGCTTCATCTGTCCCAATTTAAGAATATTATTTGTTTCCCTCAACTGTGAGCCCAGTTCATAGTTGAGAATGTGTTGAACATATCTAGGAAACATGTAATATTCTAAGGCGTCTAAGTTAGCAAGCAGATTTGTATAGACAAACTGAGAATACCTAAACTTGGCCTCCTGAACCATCCCATGCACTATGAAGGAGAGATCTTCAGAAATCTGGTCCTAACCTTCATGCTTGTTGGATAAGCTGTGGATAACCACATGTAGTAAGTACTTCCACTGGGATGAGACCTTCCCTTTCCTGAAGGTGTTTACAGAGAATCCCCATCATAGCCTATCTATTAGAAGGACTGGTTAACAACTTCTTTAAGAAAGGACAACTGACTTCCTCATCATCCAGCCGAAGATGAGTGTTATGATGGATGGAGTGATGAAGATTGTCCTCCCCTACGCTGTAGCAGACAATGCCTTCTCCCCATCTAGATTAACCCCTGACAGTTTTCTAGAATCAAGCAGATGATCCTCATAAAGAATATGATCGATGGTAAGGGAGGTGAATAGTTAGACAAATCCAAGAATTGGCAAACCTTTGAGAAGTGTGGATCTTTCTTAGAGTTTAACAGGGCAACCTGATTGTGCTGCCTGTGTAACTACATGGAGAAATCAGGGTGTTTCTTCTGTTAAAGTTGGCCATTTAGGAAATCTTAATGGTGAAGAAAAGAAAGAACGAAGGCGGTTGTAGAGAGAATTTTAGGAATTTAGGTTTGGAGGAAAGATGAAGATGATAGAAAGAGGGGGAAACCATTAGGTTTATATGTGAAAAGGATTTAAGACAAAGTTAATGAAAGAGGATAAACTTTGAAATTCGAATGTCGGTCCCACCTTTGAAAAAGAAGTTTTCTTTTTGCTCAAAAAGTAGTTTTCTTAGAAGTCAAAAAAGCTTCCAAAGGTACATTGTCTTCGGAAGATTTAATGAAAAAGCTTCCTAAAGCAATTTACTTAGACAGTTTTTGTTTTAATGGCATAAGTTTCTTCCGAAGATAAAAATTTATATCTTCCGAAGGATTTGAAACATCAAAATTTTCAAAAATCTAAGATGTTCTTTTAAAAAGATTTTCATCCAGAGAAAACAAGAGCTTTATAAAGGTTAAAATAGACAACTTAGGACACATAGATTTTAGAAATATATGATTAAGTTTTAAGAAAAGCTTACTCAAAGTTAATCATCCTAATAGCTAATATAAGATACTTGAATCTTTGTTCATCAAAAGCTTTGGTGAACAGATCAGCATATTATTCATTTGTGTTAACCTTGACTAGCTTGATTAATCCCTTTTTAAAGTTATCTCTAATTAAATGATACTTGATATTGATGTGCTTTGTCCTTGAGTGCTGCACAGGATTTTCTGTGATTAAGATAGCATTATTGTTGTCTATGTGGATGGGAGTCTCCTTGAAGTTTAATCCATAGTCAAGCATCTGATTTTGAATCCAAAGAAATTGAGCACAGCAGCTTGCAACAACAATGTATTCAGCTTCAGCAGTTGATGCAGAGACACAAGATTGTTTCTAGCATTGCCATGAGACAACCCTTTCACCAAAAAATTGACATCTCCCAGATGTAGACTTTGTAGTCATATTGTAGCCACTATAATCACTATCTGTATATGCATACATATTGAAGTTAGAGTTCTTGGGATACTAAAGGCCAAGTGTTGAGGCACCTTTGAGGTATCTTAGAATTTTCTTGGCAGTTATAAGATGTGACATCTTGGGGTTGGGTTGATATCTTGCACAAATACATGTGGCAAACATGATATCAGGCCCGCTAGCAGTAAGATACATAAGAGACCCAATCATAGCCCTGTATAAGTGTTCATCTACACACTCCCCCTCAAGATCAGGTCCAAGGGAATGGTTTCTAGCTATGGGTGTCTTAGCAATCTTACATTCAGTCATGTTGAACCTCTTGAGTATGTCTTGAACATACTTTGACTGACTAATGAAGATTCCATCTTCAACTTGCTTCACTTGAATTCCCAGAAAGAAATTGACTTCCCCCATGGCGCTCAATTCAAATCTATCCTTCATCTGCTTCTCAAAGTATTTGTAGAGCCTTGGATTAGTTGAACCAAAGATGATGTCATCTACATATACTTGAACTAGCATCAAGTCATTTCATTGTCCTTTGATGAAGAGAGTTCCATCTATAGTACCCCTTCTATATCCATGCTTGCAGAGATACTGAGATAGAGTCTCATACCACTTCCTTGGTGCTTGGTGTAGCCTATAAAGAGCTTTATTAAGCTTGCGCATAATGTGGATGATCAAGATCTGCAAAACCAGGTGGTTGTTTGACATACACCTCTTCATCAATTACCCATAGAGAAAAGCACACTTGACAACAAGTTGATAGACCTTGAAGTTTTTGGATGCAGCAAAAGCCAAGAATATCCTAACAGCTTCCAATCTTGCTACAGGAGCAATGACATCAGTATAATCAATTCCTTCTTCTTGTGTGTACCCTTGAACAACTAGTCTAGCTTTATTATTGATGACAAGTCCTCTATCATCCTTTTTATTCCTAAATACCTATTTGGTTCCTATAGTAGTCTTCCCATGAGGAAGAGGACATAGGTTCCAAACCTTTTACCTTTTGAATTAAAGCACTCCTTTTGCATAACTTCAACCCAACTTCCATCCTTCAAAGCCTCATCAATCTTTTTTGGCTCTATATGAGATAAGAAATAGGAGTGAAGACAAACATTTGCTTCATAGGTTTGTCCTCTTGTTCTTACCCCTATGTCAACATTTCCAATGATGTTTGTAGTTGCATGAGAATTGTGGATCCTTAGCTGAGGGATCACATCAAGTTGCTGAGAGAGATCTAAATTAGAGAATTTTAGATCTGGTATTGATGTTTCTCCCACCACATCATCACACTTATCAAGAGAGACTTGATCCAAAGAGTATGTGACATCATTGATGTTGTCTTCTATTGAGTAGTTGTCAGCATCAAGAAGTTCTTGATCACTATCACCACCATCATTTTCTTCTACATTTTAAGCTTCTATATCTGGTTGTGGAGCCTTTGAGCTGGAATTTCAAGGCATCTTAGATGTATCAACAGAATTTGTCATTGTTGTGCTGATAGAAACTTCATTTGCAGAGTTAGTTACAACTGGAGCTGAAGATGTGTAACGTGAAGGTCTTCTTAGCTCAAATCTTGGATCAGGATCGCCTGTAGGTAGTATGTCTGTAGATCCTGAAACATGCTCACAAGATTTGTTAAAATAGTTGGTAACTAAATCAAGATCAAACAACCAATCAGGACCAGAACCTTTCACACTAGGAGTGTGCTCATTAAAAGTCACATTTGCTGACTCTTCAACTACTCTAGTTCTGAGATTGTATACTCTATAAGCCTTAGCTTAGGAAGACTATCCAATGAAGTGTCCATCATCTAATTTCTCAGCAAACTTGGCAATCTGATCTTTCATATTCAAGATGGTGCAAGGACATCCAAATGACCTAAGAAAGCCAATGAAAGGTTTCCTCTTATGTCATAGTTCATAAGGAGTCTTACCATGAGTCTTAACCACTAAAACTCTGTTTTGCACATAGCAGGTAGTGTTGACTGCCTCTACCCAGAAGGTGATGGGTAGTTTAGAGTCAGATAGCATGGTTCTTGCAGCTTCAATAAGCGTCCTGTTTCTCCTCTCAACAACACCATTTTGCTGAGGAGTCCTGGGAGCACTATATTGTCTTGTAATACCCTTTTCATCACAAAATGAATCAAGGATTTGATTCTTGAATTCAGTTCCTTGATCACATCTTATGGTTTTGAACTTGTGATCATATTGATTCTCAATATTTAAGATGAAATTCTTCAGAATCTCAGGAGTCTCATCCTTAGTTTTAAGGAAGAAGACCCAAGTGAATCTTGTAAAGTCATCTATGATTACTAAACAGTAAGAGATCCTTCCTAGACTCATTACACTAGTAGGGACAAAGAGATCCATATGTAACAAGTGTAGGGGAGTAGTGATGGAGTTTCTTTCCTTTGGTTTATGAGATACCTTGTGTTGCTTCCCTTTCAGGTATGCCACACAATGGTCATCACTTGTAAACTCTTTCTTTGGTATTCTAGTAACCAAATCATTCTTAATAAGTTTGTTAATGTTTTTAAAGTTTACATGGCACATTCTTTAATACCAAAGGAAAGACTCATCACTATTTTCTTTAGATAGAAAGCATGAAACTTCTCCTGAGAGAGATTGACTGGGTGGTAAGATTGAGATTCTCACCCAGGATCAAATGTAATGATTGAGTTAGAGATTGAAAGGCGGAAACAAACAATCAATAAACATTCAATGTAGATGAAATACTCATAAATACTTTTTGTATTGAATAGATGATGATTACAGTAAATGCTAGGGTTTGAGCATAAAATAGTAATGATACACCTTGAGAGTAAATGACAAAATATATTCTAATTGTCTATCAACCATCATATCATGTACGAGGTTTTCTATTCTATTTATAGGCAGACAATATGCCTTTTTACAAAATGACTAAATTACCCCTGACCTATACATCAAAACTAGTCTAAGTCTTGATTCACATTTCTGCTTGTTCATCTGTATTGGCAAATGCGGATGAGATGGACTTGATCAGCATTTCTTCACTTGATCATCCGCATTAGTATGTTGGTCATCCGCATTGGTTAATGCAGATGAACAAATACTTATGTGCATTCTTGTCCGGTCATCCGCATTGGCAAATGCGGATGAACAAAATCTTGTCCGTATTACTTTTTGTCTTCAGCATTTGTTAATGCGGAAGAAAAAATACTTGTCAGCATTTGTCTTTGCCCTCCGCATTAACAAATGCGGTAAGCCAATACTTTTTCTTCTACTGCAGGATCTTCATCCGCATTAGTGGATATTCATCAACATTAGTTGATCTTGGAATTGTGGGAATCTTAGCAGAACAACCATCAACTCACCAATTGAATTGGCATGTATGATCCTTTCAAGGTCTAACTATACTCCCCCTAAGGATTATACACCATGTGTTCTTTAATGCTTTGGTGGTGATTGAGGTTGTGAAGATTCTACTGGATCTTGTTGTGGCACAAGAGGTTCAGCTTATGATGGGTCAAGTATAGCCTTTATCATGTTGACAAAGTCTTTAGCATCATCCATCTTTTCTTTATTAAGCACGTGTATCTTCATTTGACTCATTGCATGGATGGCTTCTAATGGTAGTTTCTTGAGTGAAACTGGTTCCCAAATTGATACTGTAGACAACCCATCTCTGTGAATCAACAAAGCATCATCTACATCAACCTCTAGTTTTACAATGTTGCCCAACTGCAGAGGTGTCCTTTTCTTCTTTCTTTTCTCCCTCTTGGCACTGATCTGGTCATATACCAATTTTAGTATCTTGATGCACTTTAGAAAGAAGTGCATATCTTCTTCACTAAGTTTGTTGGAGATCTCTCTGAAGTACCTGGTGAAGATATAGTGTATGTAAGATTGATCTAATAGTCTCACTTCATAACCACTAAATAATCTGATTTTTGAACCTTCTTTCCCACTCCACTTCCTATCAATCACCAACTCATAAGTCTTCTCATCATAGTAAACGTTGGAGATTGTATTGAGAAATGAGTGCCAACCACCTTTTTTCTTTTTAATTCCTTTGTAGGTTTAACTTTCAGCTCTGAAAACACTACCTCTTCTGCTGGTTTTGTTTGTCTCTTCTCTAAAGGATTTTTGAATGATTTGTCTTTTCTCACACATATGGCTTTCAAAGACTTGAAGTTTTCGGTTCTCTTGAACATTCTAAGTATATCTTCAAACTCATAGCTTCTAAACATAGCTGTGTGATTGATTAATTCTAATTGAGGTAGTTGTTTTAGGTCATGGATCTCTAGGGCATTTAGTAGAGCAGAGTACTTTGTAAAGAATTGGACCAACCCGGAGATCCTCTTCACCATGAACATGTTCCAAGCATTGTCGTACTTCCAGGCATTGATTTTCTGATCTATTTTGCCCTTTGGAGTAGACACACCCCTTATCATCTCTATAGTGTGAGGCCTTCTTGAAGCTTCAGTTGTGAAGGCTCAGCAAACCACTCAGGATATCTATGAAGCACGGGTGCCAGAGAGTCTTGATCTCTAAGAGTGAGTGACATGTCTTGAGCAGACACTCTGGATCTTGGCTTTTTGCCAATAATCTCATCTTTCGGAGTTTTAAGTGTCTCCTTTATGTCAATAATCAACCTAAGGACAACAGCCCTCAGGGAATTGGTTTTCATGTTACCAAGTTTCATCTTGGTGAAACCTTGACTTGATAAATAATCATTTCCCTATCAGACATTGTATAGGGATCAGGAAACAAAGATTGAGAAGTTGAAGTTTGCTTCTTCATGGCAGATAGTTTTGGTTTGTCAGCTTTGGGTGAGATGGTCTTTTCATAGTCAATTTAAATGGTAGGTCTAGCAGTTTGTTAAATCTTTCCTTTCTTGCCTTCATCCCCTCATAAGTCATGCCAAAGACTTAATCAGGATCATATCTATGATTAATCAGATACATAGCTTCAACCATTAAATCATCATTTTGAGCCTTTTTCACCATTTCTTCTACTGATCTTTCTTCTTTCTCAGGACTATCAACTGCTATTGGCTCATCAACCACATAGCCTCCTTCAATTTCACCTTCTTCTAGATCAACAAGAATAGCCTTCTTCTTTATTAAGCTTCTTCTTGCTTATGTTCTTCTAAGAATTCTGCTATAGCTGCCAAGCTTCTTGGATCATCTTGTTTAATTTTCTTAACAGGTTCTTCTTCCATTATGGGTCTTTTTCCTTTTGCCTTCTCAGATAAATACTTTCTCTTCTGGTATAGGTTTGAAGTGAAGGACCAGAAGAGGTTTCAGGCATTTCAGATCTTTGAGGCACTTTTTCAACCTCTGATTGTACTTGATCATGTGCAGCAGCAACTTTTTCTTCCTTTTCTCTTTGTTCTTCACATAGTTTTCTGATCAATTCTTTTTTCTCATCAAAAAGAGACACAACTATATGCAAGCTCAACTCCTTCTCCAGAGGGACAGGGGATTGAGGGATATCACAATGGGTTCAGTGTAAGTCCTTTGATCAGCCACAAAATCCCAGAACTCATCAACAATAATGAACTCTTCTGATGTGTACCTATCTAGTGCATTGATCAGTTCTTTAAAATCAGCCTTTTCAGCGTGTGTAACAGCTAATTTTTTAGAATAGACCACCATCTCTAGGCTTGACTCTTCATTCTTTGACTTACTTGTATCTTCTTCTTTTTTATCACTTTTAGAAGAAGATTATATCTCATCAGCTCTAAGTCTTTCCTCATCTCTTTCACTTGCTTCAGCCTCAGCTCTTCTCTTAATTTCAATCAGCATCTCAAGCTCAGAAATTATTTTGTTTTGACTTTCATTTGATTTTGCAAGTTGGTGATAATCTCTGCTTGTTCTTCAATTGTTTTCTTTTGCTCTTCCATAGCAATGGTTTGAATAGAAAGAGTGTCAACATGGCCACTGATTTCTTCTCTTGAATGATTAAGAGCAGCTGTTAACTTCTCAGTCTCTTTATCATTTTCTTTCTTCTCAGCATCATATTTTGTGAAGTTGGCTGGATCGGTAAACATCCAAGCGTGTTCTTGACGGAAGGATAAACAACAGCAAACACCAAGAGACAATCAATAACATGAACTATAAAAATTGGTTTCATTGACAAAACCTAACGATTACAAGCTCATTACAACATAAGAATCAAGACTCTTGGCAAGGGGAGATCGAGCATGATCTCCCCTCTCATCCGGCAGCCCTAGGCTCTGGGCAGACTCCCTCTCAAATCCTTCCTTCTCTACACATTGAAATTGGTATATATAGGCCTCGGCCCATATTGGATGCGACTGGGCCCATTAGTGCGGTTGGACCATGCGTATGGTTCAATCGTACGACTGGACCATGCGTATGGTTCAATCGTACAACTGGACCATACTTATGGTTCAGTCTTACGAATGTCCCAATCGTATCTCTCAGTCGCACGACTGGTCCATTAGCATGGCTCAGTCGTATGACTGAGTCTCATTCGCATATGCTCCTGTGAATGACCCAATTTCATGTGTTTACAACATATCAGGTGTAATACATTATGCCTAGACTATTCGACAAGCGACAGACACACTATATATGACTATTATGCTCCAACATATTTTTCCTACAATGACTTCAGCTTAGCTTCCTTCTCATCCAGTTCCATCAGTCGGTCTTGAATGATGCCTGATCTCCGGCTTAGTAGTCTTTCTATCTTTGCTACTTTCTGTAGAAGTTCAGAGATCATCTCATCTTTCTCATCTAGTTTGTTGACACCAGATTCATTATAACTCTGAAAAGGAGCAGCTTCAGAGACAACTTTCCTGACATGCATTTTTTGGGGTTGTCATCCTCATGAAAAGATGATTTGGATTTTTCTGAAGAGTTGGCAGAGTCACCAAACTCAATAGGTTCTGTAGAAATTGGGGGTGGATGGGCTGATTGGATAGGTAAATGATGAGTAGGAGATAGATGTGGAGAAGTAATAGGTTGAGTTTGTGGAGATTAGTTTTGTGAGTTGTGAGGTGTTGGCTGTGGGGTTCTTAGTGGATATGGGATTGGTAGAGGTACAAAGGGAGATGCAAAATCATGAATTTCAGGTTTAGTGTGAGAATCTCCCCCTGTACCATCCTGGGGTGACACTGACCTTGGCCTATCAATGCCTTCAACTTGCTCATCAGCAGTGTGTGGAATATTAGCAGCTTGTTTTTCAATATGCTCATTAGCTGAAGCATGTTGTTCTTCACCTTGTTCATCAGGATTAATCTATTGAAGCATCCAAGGTAGAATATGAGATTGAGCTCCACTGTAAAAATTTCTAGGATCCCTCTTGTTGATGTATTTATATGACTTAGCATCATAGTGTGGAATATCTAGAACTAGACCATCAACAACTAGCTTGGGGAATGCTTCATTTATGAGACATTGGATGAACCTTGGGTACATTAAGAATTAGTATCTCCTTCCTTCTTGTATGTTGGATACTAGGCCATTAAGACATAAGCTGACATATTGAATGGCCTATTTGTGCATAACGCACAAATTGCTGATGAAGTAATAATTGGGATATCATTCCATCCTGTTTTCCTTTAGACAAACATTGCTGATAGATATGGATTAGAAACCTCCAAGGCAAATCTACTAACCCTTTCATAATCTGTTTTGCATCAAAACCTCCTTCATATCCAATTTTTGCAAAGAAAGTAGTGATATCATCATCTTCTAGCTCAATTGGTGCTTCTGCATCATCACAAAACTACAGACACATTCTCATAGCTTCTTCAGTAATGATCAGTGTATGCTCATCATCAATACTTCCAGATAAAGATCTAACACCTTCATCCTTTATCACTTAAGTAGAGTTCCAGAATGACCTTATGAGTCTCTCATATATGATAGGTCTGACAGTGATAGCATAAGCCACTCTAGTTGTGGAGATGAATCTGATCATGTCTTTGAGCCCCTCTGCTTTAGGTACATCAGGGTATAGGAAACCACTAACATTGTGGAGCTTGCTCCACGAGAGATCAGCCATGTACCCTGCATTAGAGGCATATGAGTTAGATTAATGGTAATATATGTACTACTTTAAGCAACATTCATCATTTTGACTTTTGAGGGTCAAATATGAACATTTAAGGGTACTGTTCCATAGGAATTATTCAGATTGAGATATTGTCATGAAAAAGTCATTGTCATTTGATTTATCATGTTTGAAGATCAAATTTTTGATGTTTTTGACTATTAATTTGATATTATTTCAAGTTTTGATTTCAACATTTTTGGTTTCATGATGCTCTGTTCATGCGATGAACATAACTTTGAGATTTTCAGATTGAATCGTATTTTACAAAGTTTGCATGTTCATTGAAGTTGAGAATGTTCATCTTTTCTTGGAATAAATTTGATTTTGGGTGTTCTTTGTTAACCTAGGGTTCTAAGTTTATTATCAGTTCAAACGTCCGACATATTATGTTAACACAATGTAAAACTTTCACCTTTTGTTTGATAATGCAGTTGTGTAGTATCTAATAAGAGGATAGATTGGGTGAAATGAACTTGAATCTTTGATTATTAAAGAAGAAGATGATTGATGAAGAAGAACAGTTTTTTCGCTTGTCGCACTATAGAGTCTCTCAAATTTGAAATGTACTAAATGACCTTTTGAACTTGCTTTAAATAGTCAAAAAATGGCTTTTACAAAATTTTACAAGTCTCAGAACAAATGCGTTCAAAATTTTTAAATCACTGTAGCAAATGCAGAAGTGGAATTTAAGTATTTAGGTTATCCGCATTTGTTTACTGTTGTAAATGCGGAAGTGAAAATTTAAAGTACTTTGCTATCCGCATTTGTTTACTCTTGTAAATGTGGAAGTGAAAATTTAAAGTACTTTGGTATCCGCATTTGTTTAGTATTATAAATACGGAAGAGTTTTAACTTGTGATTTTAGGCATCCGCATTTACACACTGTAGCAAATGCGGAAGTTTTGCTACTTTAGTTTTCTTCTATCCGCATTTGTGCACTGTGACAAATGCGGAAGAATGAAGTTCATCAGCATTTGTGCACTGTAACAAATACGGTTGACAAAACTTGTTCAACATTGTTCACTGTAGCAAATGCGGTTGATCAAACTTTGTCAACATTTGCTCACTATAGCAAATGCGATAGAATAAAATCCACATTTACTTGATCATCAAACATTGTGACAGAAAAGATTAAGCACTTATTTATTTCTTGTTTGAAAATACATGAAAATAGAAGATACACATCCACAAATGCGGATGAGTAAAACAAATGCGGAAGTGTAAATCTCATCCGTATTGAAAAATGCAGTTGGACACTTAAAAACATTTTATCCGCATTGACAAATGCGGTTGAACACTTGAAAAACATTTTATCCACATTGACAAATGCTATAGGACATTTTTTGTTCCGCGTAGGTTTTAACACTTCAAATTTTCGTGTATACTTGTAACACACTAATGTGGTAGAGTAAATCTTTGTCCGCATTAGTTTCACTTGGAAATAAAAAGCTACCCGCATTGGTTATAAGCATGGGTTATCTTCACCCGCATCAACCAATGCACTTACATGCATTAACTTTTGAACTTAATTATAAGTTAATGTGTTTGTTTTGGTTTTTCATGTTATGAAGAGATGTCATTGATTGATTTTTCTTATGAAGTTGTTAACTGTTGAGGTTGTCAATTCTTGCTTGGATTACTTGTATGTTAGAAGTGATACAAGTTTCCTATTATTTGACTGATCTTGGACTTTTTATGCTTCCAAGAATCTGTATAGACTGAGATACTATGGTATAACTTTTGCATCAACACGTGCTTTTCTTTTTCTTTTGTTTTTAATTTTTTAAGAAAGTAATTTAAGATAGTAAAAATCTATATAGATTTAATAAAAAATTTAAAATTACTCCCCCTAAAGTTTATATCCACATCTGGGTAGAAACTTTAACGATTTAAAAACTTTTTGACTATTATGTACATTGATTATTAATAATGAAGAGAAGTATATCTTTTGTTGGGATCATATCAATCTTACATTACACATGTGCATCCTTTGTGATAAAATGGACATGTATATGAACTTGATGATTGAAGGTATGTTTGTCCTCTTAAACTCATACCAGGTTGATATTTTGATGCCAATGATATTTATCATGTTTTTGGTTGATTTAATTATTCAATATGTACCTCACACACATAAGCATGGAATGATAAACCATCCTTATACAATGCAATGTAGAACTTTTTCACAACTTTCTTTACCAGGTTACTTAAGTTATGAGAACTTATTTTCATTGATCCTCATTGGGATTCTTACTTTGATCCTTTTCATGATGATCCACATTGGGATTCTTTTCACATCACTTTGGAAGGTGACCCATGATAGGATTCTTTTGTTTATTCACTTGGAATGTATTGCTTTTGTAGATTCATCCAATTTGGATGTGTTCCTCATTGGGAATCTTTTGGATCAGTACATCTACACTATGTGCTTGTTTCATCAGGTCTTTGCTTAGCAAAACAAAGATGAAACTTGATGTAGGTGAAGAGATTTATAAAGTATCATTACCTGGTGTGTTTAGGTTATTACACACACATGCACTCAGATAAGCCAATACATATCTGTACTTTGTGATGAGTGTTTCACATTGAATAGGATTTTAATTCATCACTGCATGTATCTTCTCTTTCAAGTTGAGCCTACCAACATATCTGGTAAGTCATGACAGTCTCTGAAATTTTGAAATTAAGCACAGTGAATGATATAACGATTGTAATTATATCATTTCCCAGGATATTCTATTCTTCATGAAATTGACTTCTTTTTGTGTTTTTCTAGTATTTTTGACTTGTTTTTGATGTTTTGATTGGTTTTACTCAAGGTTAATCATACCAATTGATTGAACTAGAAATTCAACCCTACTAGGTTCAAATGCCTTAGTGAATAAATCAGTCAATTGATTTTCAGTGGGGTACTTGAATCAATTTGATTAGTCCCTTTTCAGCACTGTCTCTCAAAAAGTGATATCTAATTTTAATGTGTTTGTTTTAGAGTGCTGAACAGGATTATTTGTAATTAAAACAACTGCTGTGTTGTCAATGTGAAATGATGTGTGCAAGAAGTTAAAACCATAATCAAGCATCTAGTTTTGAATCCAGAGAACTTGAGAGCAACAGACTGATGCTACGATATACTTAGCTTTTGCTGTTGATACAGATACATTTTCTGCTTCTTGCATTGCCATGAGACCAGTCTGGGACCAAGAAACTGACAACCGGCAAAGGTGAACTTCCTATTGAAGTTGCATCCTCCATAATCACTGTCAGTGAAGGCATAGAGATTGAAGTCTTCTTCCTTTAGATACCATAATCCAAGAGCTGGTTTGCCCTTCAGATATCTGAATATGCTCTTCACTGCATTCACATGTGATTCTTTTGGATCAACTTGATTTGGCACACACACAAACACCAAACATAATGTCATTCCTACTGGCTGTTAGATACATAAGTGAACCGATCATAGATCGATAGTGAGTCTGGTCCACTGATTTGGATCAGGTTCAATCTTCACTTTAGTATCCACAAGAGTTCTGATAGACTGAAAATCAGTAAAGTGGAATTTCATCAACATAGTTTTCACATATTTTGATTGATTGATGAAGATTCCATCTGTTGTCTGTTGGACTTGCACCCTTAGAAAGAAAGTGAGTTTCCCTATTGCACTCATTTAGAATTTTGAATGCATAAGGTCTTCAAACTCTTCACAGAGTTGCTTTTTTGTTAAGCCAAAGATGATATCATCCACATAAATCTAGACTAACAACATGTCTTTTCCTCTTCTCCTTCTGAAGAGAGTCTGATCAATCTTTCCTCTTTCATATCCATTTTCAAGAAGAAAGGATGATAGAGTCTCATACCACTTCCTTGGAGCTTGGTGAAGACCATATAGAGCTTTCTCAAGCTTGTAAACTCTGTGAGGGAAATCTGGATCTTCAAAGCCAGGTGGCTGACTCACATAGACATCCTCAGCAATCTTTCCATACAAGAAGGCAACTTCACATCCATTTGATAAACAGTAAATTTCATGGACGCAGAATATGCTAGAAAGATTCTGATTGCTTCTAATATGGCAACATGTGCAAACACTTCGTCATAATCGATTTCTTCTTCTTGAGTGTACCCCTGTGCCACTAATCTTGCTTTGTTTTTGATGACGATCCCTCTATCATCAGTCTTGTTCCTGCACAGCCATCTGGTACCGATAGGGTATTATCCTTCAAGAAGATCTACCAGTTGACATACTTCTTGCTTCTTGAATTAGAGCAATTCTTCCTGCATTGCTTCAATCCAGCTATTGTCTTAAAGAGCCTCTTTGATGTTCTTGGGTACTGTTTGACATAGAAAGCATGAGAACAAACAAATGTTTGCAATACTGGACTTGCTTCTTGTCACCATCTTATTAAGTTCACTAATAATGGTTTCAAGTGGGTGATTCTTGTGTATTCTGGTGGTTGGAATGGAGTCACTAGCAAAGGTTACATTAAGAATGGAGTCATTCAGTTCATTATGGTTAGAGACACCTTCATCTTGTACTGTTGGGGAATAATGAAGATAGTTAGACTCCGGTTCAGTTCCTGCTTCAGCTTCAGTAGCACTATGATTGCCTTCATCATTTGATGTTCTTTGTGTTTTAGCTGGAGGAGTAGCTTGTTTTTGATTTCTTATCTCAGTTGACAGGTCATCTAAGTGTGATGGTAACAGGCTTGGACCTTCTTCAGTTGAAACACTCTGGTTTTGTGATGGTTGTCTGATGGGATCAGCTTGGAGAGGAACATCTTCATTCATGTATTCAACAGATGTAGGAGGAATCAATGGAAAGTCATCTCTTCTTTCTACAACTAAAGAAGTGTCACCTAAATGGAGATTTCTTGCATCAGACAAGTGAAATTGATCAAATGATTTTGTAAATGAGTCAATATCAAACAACCATTCGGGACCATTTGTAGATTTGGGAAATGAATGTTCCTTGATTTGAACATTTGTTGATTCATCAATAATATTTAATCTAGGATTAAACACTCTGTAAGCCTTTGAAACAGAAGAATAACCTACAAAGAATCCTTCATCAGACTTAGATGAAAACTTTCCCAAATAGTCTCGGATGTTTAATATTGAGACAGGATTACCAAATGATTTAAGAAATCCAATGAATGGTTTTCTATGAAAGAGTAGTTGATATGGAGTCATGTTGCTTTCTTTTACAATTAGAGTTCAATTTTGTACAAAGCATGATGTGTTAACTGCCTCTGCCCAAAAGGTGATTGGCAGTTTAGCATCGGCTAGCATTGCTCTTGCTGCTTCAATCAGTGTTCTATTTCTCCTTTCAGCTACACCATTTTGTTGAGGAGTTCTAGCTGCACTAAATTGATGAGCAATGCCTTTGGTTGCACAAAAAGAACTCATGTCTTCATTTTTAAATTTAGTTCCATTATCACTTCTGATTGTTTTGACCTTATGATCAAGGTAATTTTCTATTTTAGTGATAAAGTCTTGAATTATTTGGGATGCCTCATTTTTATGAAGTAAGAAGAAAACCCATGTAAATCGTGAAAAGTCATTAATGATCACCAAACTATACTATTTCTTTCCAATACTCATGACATGAGTTGGTCCAAATAGATCCATATGAAGTAGCTTCAATGGAGTATTGTTTGTGTTCACCCACTTGGATTTATTAGAAGATTTGTGTTGTTTTTCTTTGAGGCACACTGAACAGTGATCAACAAAGTGAAATTCCTTTTGTGGAAGACTAATGACATGGTTTCCTTTGACCAATCTATTCATGTTTTTAAAGTTTGTGTGCCCCAAACATCTGTGCCAAAGCTGTGACTCATGAAATGATGCTTTTGACAAAAGACATGTTTCTTCTTTAGGTGATCTAAAACACAGGTTTAAAACATAAGTATTATTCTTCCTCGGGGTCTTTAGGACAACCCATTCTTCAGAGATCTGAAATCCAGGTTTCAGAATGTAGCAATGAGTGTCTGTGAAGTGAGTTGAATATTTCTTGTCACAGATCAGAGACACGCTTAGCAGATTGAAGTTCAGTTCTTCACAGTAGTTCACTCTGTCAAAGCTCAGCATCCATTTGTCATAGATCTTTCACCTGTAATTCTACCACCCTGTGAATCTCCACCAAATGCCACCATAGTTCCTTGTATATGCTTGAAGTCATGAAGGAGGGAACAATCTCCATTCATGTGTCGGGAGCATCCACTATACACGTACCATAAGCTATTGGACCTGTGTGGATGAACCTGCAAGCAAAAAGAACTAATTAGAATAAGGGACCCAAGCTATGATGGTCTTGGGTTTCTCATTCCTATTCATAATGGTGACTTCTTGGTATTTTTCTCTAAATTGTGATCTATTTAGAGGTGACCTTGGAGATTGCTTATGATATTTTGCTAGAGTCTTCTCATCAACATCAATAGACAAGTCAGATGAGTAGTGAAATCTTTGATCTCTATGCTTGTGATGAAATTTAAACTGTTTTTGATTTTCAAGATTCATTTTAGGTTTTGAAAAGTCAGAATTTTGATTAATGTAATGGTTCTTTCTTTGACTTGTCCATATTTCTTTTATTTTACTCCTGTCATTGAGTAATCTAGATGTTTTAGATTGATTGTTGTGCAAATGACTCCTGACTTGTGTTTTGCCTGATGATGTTGTTGAGATGGGCTTGTTTTCGGGAATTCTCAATCCCTTTTGATTGAAGTAATAATCAGATGTATTGTGATTGTTCATCTCACAAACAGAACAATATTTGTTAAAATAATAGTTTTTGGTTGAGTGGTTGTACATCTCATAGATAGGGCAAGAATGATTATAAAAACACTCTTCTGTTTTGTGATTGAACATATCACAAATGTCATAACACATTTGTTTGTTGCTTGAATCAGATTTTGATTTGTGGGACTCAGCTGATTTTCTTATTTGCTGCTGAGCCACTTTCATTTGCTTAGGGGATGAATCAAAATCAGTCGTTTTGTTAGATTTTCTTGGCTGTTTTTGTTTCTTCAACCATTTCTGTACCTCTTTCTCAAATTGATCAATGTGTTCTTTATTACATATATCAAAACCAACACCCTGTCTTAATTTTGAAGATTAGGGGTCTGACAAAGTTTTACACATTGAAATTAATGCTTTTGCAGTGAAACCTTGTCTGATTTGCTTGATTTGTTTGGAGATATAATCTCATTATCAGAACTGCTTTCAATAGTGGGTTTCACTGACTTCACAAACTTCTTTTTACCTTTTAAAACAGAAGGTATGAATTTTATAAATCGAATAATTGCCTTTATAGGACTTGTGGGTTTGATGACACACACTGCCTTGTCTGAACACTCTTTAATCTTGATTGGATGACCTAATATGATTTTCTCCTCATTTGTTTCAATATAAACATCAGGTTTGTTTTAAGGATTAGTTACTTGTTTTACTATAGAATTTGGTTTCATAGTTATAGTTTCAATTTCCTCATTGAGTGTGACAGATTCAGGCATGACAATGTAGTTGTCATTGTATGGTGGATGACATGAATTATACACAATCCAAGACATGTCCTTGGGATCCTTTTGAGAATCAAGCATCTCTTGCAGCTTGACTAAAGACAGTTGAAACATTTCAAGTTTCACTTCAGTAAGTGTATGTTCAGCCATAGATTGAGCTAACTTTTCAATCAGTAGCTCATTCTCAGCTGCAAGAGTGTACTTTTCACCATGTAGTTTTTCTGAGCTAACTTTTCAATCAGTAGCTCATTCTCAGCTGCAAGAGTGTACTTTTCACCATGTAGTTTTTCAATGTCAGAGATGAGAGATTTTATTTTGATTTCAAAGCCTTTTATCTCTCTTTTCATCATCTCTGACTTCACCTTTTCCCTTTTAATTTTATCTGCCAGTTTATGGTTATGCTCTCTATACCCTTGCAATTCAGTAATACATTTTTCACTACAAAGGTTAGATTTTACCTCAGTAGGCATTGGAGATGGAGCATCATTGATGTGAGCCATAAGTGCATGATTTTGAAATTGAGGCTTGACTTCCTCTGCATATAGGCTCCAATCACATATTTCATCTTGTTTGATCACAAGAGCATTTGCAGATGACTGACTGCTTCTATGAGCTTGGTTTGTTAGTTGAGGTTGATTTTGATATGATTAATGTTGTTGTGGATGATGATACTGTTGTTGATGATTATTGTAATGAAAGCTTGAGTTTGAATGTGAGGATGATTGGCTTTGAGAATTCCGTTGAAAGTTGTTTCTTTTGGGGGCATTGCATTCCCTGGAGAAGTGGCCAACCATGCCACAATTGAAGCATTTCACTTTGGATATATCATATCCAAGCTTTGTATTTTCATTAAGGCTGAGCTTTTTGCCTTTTCTGAAAAATTTATTTCCTCTCATAGCTTTCATGGCCATTTGCCATTGCACATCCATTTCTTCTACATCATCTGGATCTATTTCTTCTAGGTCTTCCTAGATCAGATGTGCTGATGTGAGTCTTCCTCCTAAATATGCTTCAAAGCTTGCAACAAAGGCATTGTAAGTTGCATTTTGTTCTTTGGATCTTGGGTCTTTAGGAGTGGTTGTAGGAGCAACAGTGACTCTGGATGCTTGGGATGATGTTGAAGGATGATTAGTTGATGGAGTTACAATGAACCTTGTGGTATTCAGTTGATCTCTTGAAGAGATGAAATCATCCTCCTCAGTAATGAAGGCATTTTCAGCAGAATGAGATTCTGATGGAAATTTGTATGCCTCAATCACTGTGGGTCCTCCCAAGTTTCTGCTTCTTTCATCTAACTCCAAAGCTTCTATCTTGGCTATCATTATGTCCAGAGTTGTACTCTCAAGATCAAGAGTGTTCTTTAACATTGTTACATATTGTCTCCAGGTCTTTGGAAGACTATGCAACATTTTCTTGTTTAATTCCTTGACCTTGTAAGTGACTCCCATGATTTCCAAGTCATTTACCAACTGTACAAATCTGTGCAGTTGTTTGGATATGGACTCCCCCTTGGAGTGATGAAATGTTTCGTACTGATTAACAAGCTTATCCTTGTTAATTTCTGCAACTTCACTATTTCCCTCACACATAATTTTTAGTGCATCCCATATAGCTTTGGCAGTACCATACTTCTCCAATCTTTTCAGCACATCCATCTTGAGTGCTTGAGTTAGGATAGAGTAAGCTTTCAGATCAATCTTGATTTTCTTGTAATTTTCATCATCAAGAGTCAAATCTTTAATGGGTATTCTTGTTGTCTTATAGATGGCAGCTTGATCTGCAGACAGAATGACAGGGATGTGTGGCCCCTTGCATATTGAGATCCAAAAATCAGGATCTACACCTGTAATGTAATTCCTGGACCTGATTTTCCATTGTTTAAATTCAGATTTATGTTTAAGCATTGGTGGTTTTGGAGTATGACCAAGTTCTAAAAAACTATGTGAATCCATTTTAACAAGATGTTTTAACTTGTATAAATATAGATTAGGTAAGTTTTAAGATTAATTAGTCCGAATAGTCCAAATTGTTCAACAAATGCTTAGAAAATCAGATCTGTTAAGGTTTCTTGGTTTCTATCGCAACTTTTGTTATATTACTATTCTTTGTATGAATATGTAGGTTTTGTGTATAGTTCTTGAAGGTGAGAACGAGTTGAGAGAAGGTTGTTTTTAAGAGTATTTTCTGCTGTTTACTAAGTAGAGATTATAGAATACTCTATTAGCAACTCAATCACCAGATCAATAAAGTTCTATTCAGGTCTTGGGTAGATTTGAAAAAGAACCGAGAGCCACAACTCTAATACCAATTAACTGGGTGGTGAGAATGAGATTCTCACTCAGGATAGAATATAATGATTGAGTTAGAGATTGAAAGATGGAAACAGACAATCAATAAACCTTCAATGCAGATGAAATACTCATAAATACGTTTTTATTGAATAAGATGATGATTACAGTAAATGCTAGGGTTTGAGCATAAAACAGTAATGATACACCTTGAGAGTAAATGAAAAAATATATTCTAATTGTCTATCAACCATCATGTCATGTATGAGGTTTTCTATTCTATTTATAGGCATACAAGATGCCTTTTTACAAAATGACTAAACTACCCCTGACCTATACATCAGAACTAGTCTAAGTCTTGATCCGCATTTCAGCTTGTTCATCCGCATTGGCAAATGCGGATGAGATGGACTTGATAAGAATTTCTTCACTTGATCATCCGTATTAGTATGTTGATCATCCGTATTGGTTAATGCAGATGAACAAATACTTATGTGCATTCTTGTCCGATCATCCGCATTGGCAAATGCGGATGAACAAAATCTTGTCCGCATTACTTTTTGTCTTCCGCATTTGTTAATGCGGAAGAACAAATACTTGTCAGCATTTGTTCTTTGCCTTCCGCATTAAAAAATGCGGTAAGCCAATACTTCTTCTTCTACTGCAGGATCTTCATCCACATTAGTGGATCTTTATCAACATTTGTTGATCTTGGAATTGTTGGAATCTCAGCAGAACAACCATTAACTCACCAATTAAATTGGCATGTATGATCCTTTCAGGGTCTAATAGAGATGTTTCTTGCAAATCCATTTTGTACATGTTCCCTCTCCTAGGGGCTCTAAGCAATATATGCTCATGAGGAATGACCACCCTGGGCTTGAGAACAATGCACTTATGCTCAGTAAAGAGCATGTTATGACTCTGGTCACAAAATTGGGATACACTTAAAAGATTGTACCCAAGCTCCTTGACAAAATTTACCTTTTTAATAATGAGCTTACCATTTGTGACCTTGCCCCTACCTGAAATGTAACAACCTTCTTCTCCTCCAAAAGCAACTAGCCCTCCATCAATTCTTTCAAAATTTTGGAGTAGTGACCTATTGCCTGTCATGTGCCTGGAACAACCACTATCAATGATCTAGACATTTTTGTTTGTCTTGAGTTGTTCTTGCATAAAGAAAATGATTAGTTACATTTGGAAAGCCAAGCCTTTTTGGCCTTGGGCTAACCAAAATAAGTAAAAGGTAATGAAACAGTAATATATCCTATAGTTGTGCTTTGAGGATCTCTTGCTATTTTTAATGGATAACTCTCAGTCATTTGGTCTTTCTTTGTCTTCCACACCACCTTTAGAAGTTTGGACCGACCTTTAACATTTCAGATGTTTTTATGACTTCGAAAGTTTTGATGACTGGACCTTCGGATGATACTGCTAGCACTGCAGCAGACTTTAGTGCTTTGGAAGTATTCCTTTCTTCCAAGACCAAATTTTCTTTCGAAGGCAATTTTCCACTTGCCTTCTTCTTCATTTGGAGCTTTCGAAGGAAACAAATTTTCCTTCTGAAGTTGTTTTCTTTTTGGAACTCTTAGAAGGTTCTTTCTTGGTCATATGAAGAGTATCTCTTGGATTGTATGGACAATCTCTTGCAAGATGAGAAGTACTTTCACAAATAACACATTTCATCTTCTTCTTCCTAAGAGCCTTCTTTTGAGAACAAGGCTGACTTTGATCACTTTCCCTCTCCACCTTTATCTTTGCAGATGCTAAGACAGTCCTTTTAAGGTGAGAACTATTCATGGAGTTGGATGGTTCAGGCTGTGTAGCAGTGGTACATAGCTAATAAGCGTTCTTCTTGGAGTTTGCACAAACACAAGTTGCAAACATGATATCTGGTCTAGAAGCTGTTAAGTACATCAAGGACCCAATCATACATCTGTAAAGTGTTTCATCAACAACTTTACCTTTTTGATCTGTGTCCAGTTGTGTGGTGTTGCACATGAGAGTAGAATAGGGCTTACAATTTTGTAAATCAAACTTATTCAAAAGATCGTTTGTATATTTTGACTGATGAATAAAGGTTCCATCACCCTTTTGTTTGATTTGCAAGCCTAGAAAGAACTGTAATTCTCCCATTGCACTCATTTCAAACTTTTGTTTCATTAAACTTGTAAAATCATCACACAACCGGGATCAGAGGATGCAAAAATTATATCATCAACATAAATTTGAACAAGAAGCTTATGCTGATCCACTTGCTTAATAAACAAAGTTTTATCTATGGATCCTCTAGTGAAATCATTTTTAAGAAGAAAATTTGAAAGTGTTTCATACCAGGCTCTAGGAGCTTGCCTCAACCCATAAAAAGCCTTATCAAGTTTATACACCCAATCAGGATGTTTATTGTCCTCAAAACCTGGTGGTTGACACACATAAATCTCTTCTTTTATTTTACCATATAAAAATGCACTTTTGACATCCATTTAAAAAACTTTAAGATTGTGGAATGCAGCATATGCTAAGAGCAATCTAATTGCCTCTAGTCTGGCTACAGGAGCAAAAGTGTAACATCTCGTTTTTTTTTTAACTAAAAGTTAACTTTGTTTATTCTTGTAAGGGTCATTATGGTCTATTATGAAATTTATGTGTTGTTTATGCTTATTCATTATTGTCATTAAATTTCTATGTATGAAAGTTAAAAATATAAATATTAAATAATAATCATGTTAATATTAATAATAATAATAAATAATAATAATATTAGTAATAATAAGATTACTTATAATAAAGTTACTTATAACAATAACTTGTAAGAGTTATTAAACTTAATAATGTTCAAAACATAAACTTAAATTAAGTTTAGGGGGGTAGTTATGTAGTTTTCAAAACTTGAATTTAAAGTTCTATCTTAACATGACAAACCCTAAACTATAGGGGGTGTTAGTGTAAATTATTAAAACCCAAACCCCTCCCCTTTTCACCGCGATTTTCCGGCCAAATGTCCGGCCACCCTCAGCCGAGCTCCGGCGAGGGCAAAACGTCCAATAAACGCTTGGTCCGACCGAATTAAGACTAATACTTCGAACGTGGGCATTAATCGAATACGTAACCGGTGTTAACTCAATCAAAATAATGGTTTCATTAAGGAACCACACGAAACCGAAAGCCACCATATAATTACACTTGAAATCCGTTGAATTGAGCCGTTGAGTGATTAGAAACGCACGAATAATCACTGAAAAGCTAAGGGTGAGGTTTAATTCGGGTTTAATAACCAGTTAATCATCCAATCGTAACCGAAAAAAACGAATCAAAGGTGAAACCCGTTCGGGACTAAATCGCTCAAATCAAATCTATATAATAGGGGGCAAATACTCCTTTCGACCCCTTTAAACTCTCTGTAAAAGCAATTCGTGAATCAATTACTCAAACGATCAATTACTGATCATCTGTTCATTGCGGAAGAACCGAAGTCAAACCGAAGCAAATCGTACCGATTGGCTCATAATAAAGTAAGTTAATTACATGTTAGTGATCGGTTAAGCATGGGGAACAAAAGCCCCATGGTTAATTTGATTATCAACCTCGAATCGGTGTTCGATTTTAATCAAACCCATTCTAGGGTTCTTACTGATTGGGGCTTTCTTGAAATTGTGTTTATAAAATATAAAAACCATTCCATTAACGCGGCTGGATGCCTTGGTTCACTGGTTAAACGCTCCCATCTCCACTTAGAGGTCCCGGGTTCGAACCCGGGCACCCTCAAACATTTTTTTAAGGCTTTTCATCCCTTAAATAAATTATAAAATTTTTTTAATAAATATAAAAAGGGTTTTTGTAAACTTTAAATATTTTTCAAAGACATCAAATTATTTTCTATAATTTTTCTAAATTTAATTAATTAATTATCTTTTTAATAAAGAATTTTAACAAAGGATGTTCTTGGATTATTTCTATTAGAATGGATTTTGAATAATAAATTAATAAATTATTATTGGTCCAAATATTACCATTAAGTTATTATCGTTAAAATCATGATTTTTATTCAAATATTTATTTAAGTTTATATTTAAACTTCACTAGCTATTATCGATGATTTAATGTTATTTTTTCTTTATAATAATTTACACAAATGGTATATTCCTTTTTTACATTATTTAGACTACTACAAAGATCCCCAAACTCCACTTGAAATTTTAGCACTCGTTAAATCAATAATTCAATTATTAAACTTAAATCTTGTAAATACATATGTTTAGGTGCCTTGTGACGTTCATCTTGGAACGACGTTTACTATTCTTAAATAATCTCCATTATATACATATTATCATGTGAGTTTTCTTGCCCCTTTTTCATATTTTTACACTAATTTGGGGTGAAACATGATAGCTTATAATGATACACTTATACACGTTTGAGACTTGTAAATCACGTGCAATTCAACTTATTATTTTGTCATGGTTATTTGTTTATTGTAAGTGTTTATATGAGATACATAGTTTGTTTACAATCATTAACTATTGCTAGCCTGGCAACGTCTTAGATCTTTGGGCCTGACAAGCCTATTTGGTGCTAAAGTCGATGTATTGCCGACTCCTAGGAGCCGTATGCTTGTGCACTAGGGAACCAAATACACTTAGCCAATCTTTTATACTTGTAATCAAGTCGAGGTTTGGTTGTAACGATATGTGTTCTATAACCTTACTAGCTTATAACCTATGACATGAATTGCTACTTGTAACTTTCTTTTTCATATTATGTATGAAAACCTTGGAAACTCACCAACTATTTTTAGTTGACTCTTATTTTTATCATGTTTCAGGTCAACCTCAAGCTTAAAGTGATCTTTTTGAAGCATGCTATAATCTAGGATTTGGACCTAGTAAATGAAATAAAAAGTTTACTTTATGTTTTGTTGCATTCGAACTTTTTACTTGTTTGGGAATTATGATTGTATTTTTATTCCAAGACTTATGAAAATAATATTTACAATTTAATATAGCGTTATGTGGCTGTGAACAATCTTAACCCTCACATCTCGACGTTTCCGCCGTCAAGGTTGGGGTGTGACAGATTGGTATCAGAGCCCATAACTATAGGGATTTAGGTTATTAGGAATGGTGACCTAGACTATAGCTTATGCATGAACCTCATAGGATAATATTTATATTCTTGGAAATATATATATTGTTACATGCTACATAAGGCTATATTTTATGTGCAACTTGATGCCTTAGCATAGGTTGCCTTGTAATTGTCTAAACTTTGTTACTTGTCTCCCTAAACTTAACTTTGACTCGTTGACTCTCCCCGACAAATGAAACTTCTTAATCTTATTCTCGTCAACACGTGGAATCGTATACTTATGCTTAAGAATTGAATCTTTAGACTTATGTCTAATCTATGTAAATCTCATCATGGTTTTGATTTCATGAACCTAAGAAATTTGTGTGACACATGGACACCTGTATTCTAGATTTCCTGGCAAAAGGCCCTCGGGCTAAGGCAAGCATATCGCATAAATCCTACGGGACTAGTTATGCTTACCTGGGGATTTCTGGGATGAGTGATAAACCATGGTCAACATACACAAATTTCTAAGGTGAATGGGTCAACTTACCTTGACGTGTCAACGTTTCCAAATGGTAATGCGTTACCAAATGGAACCATTCCATGTGCCTTACAACTTTTTGCCTTATCCTTGTTGAACATTAATCCTTGTTATTCCAATTCTCATATCTAACTCATTTGTATATTCCAGCATGTCTCGTCATCATGGAAAGCGTGGAAGTTCCGATCGTAAGTTAGCCGCCATGATTGCTCGACAAATGGCTGCTGTCATTCCGACCATGGTTGCTGAACTTAATAGAACCTTAATGACCAACGCTAGCAACAATGGAAATGGTCATGGAGAGAATAGCAACAATCAAAACGGGAACAATCAACACGGGAATAATCAAACTTGCACCTTCAAACACTTCAGCTCTTGCAAGCCCACTAGTTTTAGTGGCAAGGAAGGAGCCACTGGCCTTCTTGAGTGGTTCGAAAGCATGGAGAATACCTTTATCAATTGTGAGTGTCCCGATGCACTCAAGGTTCGTTATGCCACTAGTATGTTCCAACAAAGGGCTCTTACCTGGTGGAATAGCGAGAAGAGGAATCGTGGACCCGATGCCATTCTAGCACTTACATGGGAAGAGTTCAAGAACATCGCCATCGCGAAGTTCTGCCCAAGAAGTGAATTGCAAAAGTTGGAAGAAGAGTTTTGGAATTTGAAACAAAATGATGGTGATCATTTGGCCTACTCAACTAGGCATCATGAGTTGAGTATACTGCTGCCCATATGGTCGACACTATTCCCCGCAACATCGAGAAGTTCATTAAGGGTGTACCACCCCAAATTCAAGATGCCGTGGTGGGTAGCCGACCCACAACCTTGGAAGAAGCCATTACAATCATCGCTCAACTCACCGAGAACCATATAAGAGCGGGCACCATGTCTGTGAAGGGTGCAAAGAAGGTGGAGAAGACGGCTACCGAGGCGGTTAAGGAGACCAAAGCTGAACCGTCTAACAGCCACAACAACAACAAGAAACGCAAGTTCACACCGGCGCGTAACTATGCCGTGGCTGCACCCAAACAACCCCAAAGACAACCTATACCTGCGGCTACATCTGTGGCACAAGTGCCTGGGGCTAGGGCTTATGCTGGTCCTCAACCGATGTGCAGCACGTGTAGGTATCATCATCCGGGAAATCAACCATGCCGCATTTGCACCTTATGCGGCAAATATGGTCATTTGGTGGCGACTTGCCACCGTGCACCTAACAATGCCGCTGTGGTCACAAACCGTGTTTGCTACAACTGTGGAGAATCTGGCCATTTTTGCCCACAATGCCCTCGTCTTGTGGGTAATGTTCCACAAGCTCGAGGACGTGCTTTCAACATCAACGCTAACCAAGCACAAGCAAACAACGATGTGGTGAATGGTACGTTAACTCACCCTTAAATTTTGTGATCAAATTCATTTCATATTTTACCTGTATTGTTAAATACCTTAAAAATTGAACAGGTATGTTCCTTATTAACAAAACTTATGCCTATGTCCTATTTGATTCTGGAGCCGATAAAAGTTTTGTTTCATTAGAGTTTGAACCCATACTTGCTAAGCCACATACGAAACTAGAAATACCTCTTACTGTTGAAGTTACCGATGGAGAACCAATTACCGTTGACGTTATCGTTCGTGATTGCATCTTAAGTCTTGACACGCATGATTTTCTTATCGATCTTATCCCTATGAAACTTGGAAGCTTTGACTTCATCATTGGTATGGATTGGTTAGCCAAACACCATGCTGAGATCATTTGTTTCGAGAAGTGCATTCGTATACCGTTACCCTCTGGTGATACGTTGAAGGTGTTCGGTGAAAAATCTTCTAAAGGGCTTAAACTCATGTCTTGCACTCAAGCCCGAAAGTGCTTAAACAAGAAGTATATGGCCTTCTTGGCTTATGTGGTCAACACGAAAGTCAAAGGGAAAGAACTTAAGGATGTCCCTATCGTACGAGACTTTCCTGAAGTATTTCTCGATGACCTTAGTGGTTTACCTCCCGTGCGTGAAGTCGAGTTTAAAATTGACTTGATACCGGGAGCAAACCCCGTGGCCAAGTCACCGTATCGGCTTGCACCATCGGAAATGCAAGAACTCTCTTGTCAACTGCAAGAGCTGTCCGAGAAAGGCTTCATTCGTCCTAGTTCTTCGCCTTGGGGTGCACCTGTTCTTTTCGTGAAGAAGAAAGATGGATCGTTTTGTATGTGCATCGATTATCGTGAGCTTAACAAACTCACCATCAAGAATCGTTATCCTCTTCCTCGCATCGATGACTTGTTTGATCAACTTCAAGGATCTGCCATTCTCGAAAATTGATCTACGTTCTGGATATCATCAATTACGAGTTCATGAGGATGACATTCCAAAGACCGCTTTTCGTACTCGTTATGGACACTATGAGTTTATGGTGATGCCTTTTGGTTTAACCAATGCTCCTGCTGTCTTCATGGATCTCATGAACCGAGTATGCAAGCCTTATCTAGACAAGTTTGTGATCGTTTTTATTGATGACATACTTATCTATTCCAAGTCCAACACCGATCATGAGCTGCATTTGAGATTGGTTCTTGAGTTGTTAAAGAAAGAGCAATTGTACGCAAAGTTCTCGAAGTGTGATTTCTGGCTCGAAGAAGTTCAATTTCTAGGACACGTGGTGAATAGCCAAGGAATTCACGTTGATCCTGCAAAGGTGGAAGCTGTGAAGAATTGGTGTATTCCTACAACTCCTACTGAAGTTCGTTCTTTTCTTGGTCTTGCTGGTTATTATCGGCGATTCATCGCCAATTTCTCGAGGATCGCGAAGCCGCTCACTACTTTGACACAAAAGAATAAACCATTCGAGTGGGGTTTCGAGCAAGAAGAAGCTTTTGAAGCGTTAAAGCATAAGTTGTGCAATGCTCCTATATTGACCCTACCCGATGGAAACGACGATTTCACCGTGTATTGTGATGCATCTAAGCAAGGCCTTGGTTGTGTTCTTATGCAACGAGGGAAGGTCATAGCTTACGCATCGTGGCAATTGAAGGTTCACGAGGTGAATTACACAACTCATGATCTCGAGCTTGGTGCTGTTGTATTTGCTTTGAAGATTTGGAGGCACTACCTGTATGGTACGCAATGTATAGTCTACACCGATCACAAAAGCCTTCAACACGTTTTCAATCAAAAAGATCTCATATGAGACAACGTCGTTGGGTGGAGTTGATTAGTGACTATGATTGTGACATTCGTTACCATCCTGGTAAAGCAAACGTTGTGGCCGATGCACTGAGCCGAAAGATTCACAACAAGATGATCTCATTTCAAGAAATTCGAGATCAACGTCAATGGTTTGACACCTGGGTGAGTTCGATACTGAAATTCGACTAGATGTCAATGAGACCACCGTACTACTACAAAACCTGAGAATAGATAGTGACATCGAGTCTAGCATCCTGGAGGCTCAACAAATGGTTCAACAAGAAGGGAGAATGAAGGATGAGTTGGAGCATAATCTTCTAACCCAATTGGAAACGAAATCCAATGGATTGATGTACTTCGCCAATCGTATTTGGGTTCCAAATCGCGATAACATTCGTACCTTTATTATGAACGAAGCTCATCAAACTCGTTATTCTATTCATCCTGGTTCCGATAAGATGTACATGGACCTACGTGGTCAATATTGGTGGCCTGGAATGAAGAAAGACATAGCGACTTATGTAGCTAAGTGCCTCACATGTACGAAAGTTAAAGCCGAACATCAACGTCCAAGTGGATTACTTGAGCAACCCGAGATCCCTATGTGGAAATGGGAACACATATCCATGGACTTCATAACAAAGCTACCCCGAACCTCTCGAGGACATGATAGTATATGGGTGATCGTTGACCGATTGACCAAGTCGGCACATTTTATACCCATACGTGACACTTACAAGACATCAAAGTTAGCTCGTATATACGTTGATGAGATTGTAAGTCGTCATGGGGTACCTCTGCACATCATATCTGACCGAGATGCTCGTTTCACTTACATTTTTGGTCGTCTATGCAAGAACTTTTGGGTACACAATTGGATCTAAGCACGGCTTACCATCCTCAAACTGATGGCCAAACCGAGCGAACGATTCCAAACTTTGGAGGATTTGCTACGTCTCTGTGTTCTTGACTTTGGTGGTGATTGGGATACGCATCTACCGCTCGCGGAATTTTCGTATAACAATAGTTACCACTCGAGTATCAAGATGGCACCGTTTGAAGCACTTTATGGTCGTAAATGTCGTTCACCGATCTGTTGGACCGACATTGGTGAAAACTTCATCATCTGGTCCTGAACTTATACAAGAGATGACCGATAAGGTTTCTATCATTCGCAAGAACCTTGAAGTGGTGAGAAGTCGTCAAAAGAGTTATGCTGACAAGCGACGTAAGCCATTAGAATTCCAAGATGGGGAGATGGTTCTTCTCAAGGTTTCACCGTGGAAAGGTGTGGTTTGCTTTGGAAAGAAGGGCAAACTGGCTCCAAGATTTGTAGGACCTTTTAAAATCCTGAAAAGGATTGGGAAAGTGGCTTATAAACTAGAGTTACCTTCCGACCTTGGTGGAATTCATCCTGTGTTCCATGTCTCAAATTTGAGAAAGTGTTTGGCCGACGAGAGCCTGTATGTTCCACTGGAAGACATTCAGATTGACGAGTCATTACATTTTGTCGAGAAACCTGTAGAGATCATGGATCGTATAATGAAGAAGACTAGAACCACAACAACCCCAATCGTCAAGGTTCGTTGGAAAATAAACGTGGCGCTGAATTACTTGGGAACGTGAGGAGCACATGAAGAAGAGATACCCATTCTTATTTGTATAGTTTCATTTTTTGTAATTTCGGGACGAAATTCTTTTAAGTTGGGGAGACTGTAACATCTCGTTTTTTTTTAACTAAAAGTTAACTTTGTTTATTCTTGTAAGGGTCATTATGGTCTATTATGAAATTTATGTGTTGTTTATGCTTATTCATTATTGTCATTAAATTCTATGTATGAAAGTTAAAAATATAAATATTAAATAATAATCATGTTAATATTAATAATAATAATAAGTAATAATAATATTAGTAATAATAATTACTTATAATAAGTTACTATAACAATAACTTGTAAGAGTTATTAAACTTAATAATGTTCAAAACATAAACTTAAATTAAGTTTAGGGGGTAGTTATGTAGTTTTCAAAACTTGAATTTAAAGTTCTATCTTACCATGACAAACCCTAAACTATAGGGGGTGTTAGTGTAAATTATTAAAACCCAAACCCCTCCCCTTTTCACCGCGATTTGCCGGCCAAATGTCCGGCCACCCTCAGCCGAGCTCCGGCGAGGGCAAAACGTCCAATAAACTCTTGGTCCGACCGAATTAAGACTAATACTTCGAACGTGGGCATTAATCGAATACGTAACCGGTGTTAACTCAATCGAAATAATGGTTTCATTAAGGAACCACACGAACCGAAAGCCACCATATAATTACACTTGAAATCCGTTGAATTGAGCCGTTGAGTGATTAGAAACGCACGAATAATCACTGAAAAGCTAAGGGTGAGGTTTAATTCGGGTTTAATAACCAGTTAATCATCCAATCGTAACCGAAACAAACGAATCAAAGGTGAAACCCGTTCGGGACTAAATCGCTCAAATCAAATCTATATAATAGGGGGCAAATACTCCTTTCGACCCCTTAAACTCTCTGTAAAAGCAATTCGTGAATCAATTACTCAAACGATCATTACTGATCATCTGTTCATCGCAGAAGAACCGAAGTCAAACCGAAGCAAATCGTACCGATTGGCTCATAATAAAGTAAGTTAATTACATGTTAGTGATCGGTTAAGCATGGGGAACAAAAGCCCCATGGTTAATTTGATTATCACCTCGAATCGGTGTTCGATTTTAATCAACCCATTCTAGGGTTCTTACTGATTTGGGGCTTTCTTGAAATTGTGTTTATAAAATATAAAAACCATTCCATTAACGCGGCTGGATGCCTTGGTTCACTGGTTAAACGCTCCCATCTCCACTTAGAGGTCCCGGGTTCGAACCCGGGCACCCTCAAACATTTTTTTAAGGCTTTTCAGCCCTTAAATAAATTATAATTTTTTTTAATAAATATAAAAAGGGTTTTTGTAAACTTTAAATATTTTTCAAAGACATCAAATTATTTTCTATAATTTTTCTAAATTTAATTAATTAATTATCTTTTTAATAAAGAATTTTAACAAAGGATGTTCTTGGATTATTTCTATTAGAATGGATTTTGAATAATAAATTAATAAATTATTATTGGTCCAAATATTACCATTAAGTTATTATCGTTAAAATCATGATTTTTTTTCAAATATTTATTTAAATTTATATTTAAACTTCACTAGCTATTATCGATGATTTAATGTTATTTTTTCTTATAATAATTTACACAAATGTATATTCCTTTGTTACATTATTTAGACTACTACAAAGATCCCCAAACTCCACTTGAAATTTTAGCACTCGTTAAATCAATAATTCAATTATTAAACTTAAATCTTGTAAATACATATGTTTAGGTGCCTTGTGACGTTCATCTTGGAACGACGTTTACTATTCTCAAATAATCTCCATTATATACATATTATCATGTGAGTTTTCTTGCCCCTTTTTCATATTTTTACACTAATTTGGGGTGAAACATGATAGCTTATACATGATACACTTATACACATTTGAGACTTGTAAATCACGTGCAATTCAACTTATTATTTTGTCATGGTTATTTGTTTATTGTAAGTGTTTATATGAGATACATAGTTTGTTTATAATCATTAACTATTGCTAGCCTGGCAACGTCTTAGATCTTTGGGCCTGACAAGCCTATTTGGTGCTAAAGTCGATGTATTGCCGACTCCTAGGAGCCGTATGCTTGTGCACTAGGGAACCAATACACTTAGCCAATCTTTTATACTTGTAATCAAGTCGAGGTTGGTTGTAACGATATGTGTTCTATAACCTTACTAGCTTATAACCTATGACATGAATTGCTACTTGTAACTTTCTTTTTCATATTATGTATGAAAACCTTGGAAACTCACCAACTATTTTTAGTTGACTCTTATTTTTATCATGTTTCAGGTCAACCTCAAGCTTAAAGTGATCTTTTTGAAGCATGCTATAATCTAGGATTTGGACCTAGTAAATGAAATAAAAAGTTTACTTTATGTTTTGTTGCATTCGAACTTTTACTTGTTTGGGAATTATGATTGTATTTTTATTCCAAGACTTATGAAAATAATATTTACAATTTAATATAGCGTTATGTGGCTGTGAACAATCTTAACCCTCACATCTCGACGTTTCCGCCGTCAAGGTTGGGGTGTGACAAAAAGTTTCATCATAATCAATACCTTCTTCTTGTGAAAACCCTTATACAACCAGTCTAGCCTTGTTCTTGACAATAAGCCCATTTTCATCAGTTTTATTCCTAAACACCCATTTAGTGCCTATTGCACACTTACCTGGGGGTAGAGGAACCAGTTCCCACACTTGCTGCTTTTTGAATTGAAGTAGCTCAAGCTGCATGGCTTCAACCCATCCATTGTCTCTCAAAGCAACATGATAGGTCTTTGGCTCTAGCTGACCGATGAAGAGAGCATAGAAGCAGATGTTAGAGAATTGACTCCTGGTTGAGACACCAGCATTGATATCACCAATGATTTGAGACATGGGGTGATTCTTCAGCTCTTGGTATACTGTAAGATCAGTGCAAGTGTTTGTAGCCGGTTCAGCAGCAACAGATGGTGATCCAGATTCTTGAAACGAAGTATTAGATGGAAGTCAAATGATGTAGAGGAGTCAGAAATCTCATCAGCATTTGTTGTGGATGGAGCTACAGAAGCTATAGGAACATCAAGTTTAGCAGACACAGGCAGTTGGTCATGAAACTTGAAAAGGTGAGTATTGATATCATCATCATCTTCAGTACCACCAGGTGGAAGACTTGCTGTAGAAGATGATTTATCCACATGATCTGCAACAGCTAGAGATTGATAAGGAACATATTGCAGTATGTCCAGATCAAACAACTCCACAGGGTTTTGTGGAATTTTATCCTTAGGAGATTCATTGAATTTCACATGCAAGGTTTCTTCAACTAACTTTATTCTGCACTTGAAGACTCTGTAAACCTTGCATGTGGATGAATAACCTACAAAATACCCTGCATCCACCTTAGGATCAAATTTGTGGAGTTGATCCTTTGTGTTTAGAATGAAACAAGGACACCCAAAGGTTTTGAAGAATGAAATTAGAGGAGTCAAATGATATAGAACTTCATATGGAGTCTTTATCAACCTCTGATTTACTAATACTCTATTTTGCACATAGCAACCTGTGTTAACAGCTTCAGCCCAAAAGGTCAATGGCAAACCAGAGTCAGCCAACATAGACCTTGCAACTTCAATTAGGGTCCTGTTCTTCTCTCCACTACTCCATTTTGTTCTGGAGTCCTTGGGATGCTAAACTGCCTCTTGATTCCTTTTGATAGATACAAATCATCAAGTGTATGGTTTCTGAATTCAGTTCCATTATCACTCCCTATACACTTGACTGATAGGGAATACTGCTTCTCAACATACAACAAAAACTTTATAATCGTCTGAGCAACCTCATCCTTTGAATGCAAGAAGAAAGTCCATACAAATCTGGAGTAATCATCCATAATTACCAGACAATATTTCTTCTTTGCCATGCTCATCACTCTCACAGGACCAAATAGATCCATGTGCAGTAACTGCAAGCAGGCAGTGGACTTAGGTTCTTCAATAGGAGGGAATGAGACTTTGTGCTGTTTTCCTTTCAAACAAGCAGTGCAGGTTTCATCACAGTGGAACTCCTTTATTGGTAGACCTCTCACTAAACTATTATGGATCAGTTGATTCATGTTTTTGAGATTAACATGACCCAGCCTTCTATGCCACAATTTAGATTCCTGAGGAGAGGCTTTGGAGAACAGGCAAGGATGACCGTTCAAATCAATCTTCTTTGACAAATCCAAGGCATACACTCTTCCAATCCTGTTGGCCTTCAGGAGAGTATGTTCATCCAATACCTTGTCAATCAGCCTCAGAACTTGGGAAGACAGAATCCTGTAGTTCTGGCTTGTGAAAAGTGTAACATGCCCTTTATCACACATCTGACTGACACTCAGCAGATTATACTTGAGATTCTCCACATGGTTAACATCATCAAACCTGATTTGTCCATTAGACACATATCCTTTCCCGATGATGTAACCCTTGGCATCATTTCCAAATGAAACAAATCCCCTCTTTCCTTGGGAGTAGTCATTAAGAAGAGAACTGCTCCCAGTCATATGCATAGATCCTCCACTGTCTACATACCAGATGCTCCTTTGGCATGGTGAAGAACCCTGCATTCATCATAAAGAACTAGTTAGGTTTTGAGACCCAAACCTTTTTGGTTTTGGGTCTGTTTTCATCAACAGATGTAACCATAATTTGTTTCTTATGATTAACAGCTGATGAAGAAGGAGATGGTGCTGAAATGGATTCCTTGGATTTGGGCTTGGAATGCCTTTTCAGTGGTTTGATCACAGGTGCATCTAGTTGGTTAACTCTCCCCAACAAATGCTGAACCATCATAACAAGTTGTGTCTAATTTGTAGCTAAAGCTTTCAGCTCTTGTGACATATCAGTACTTGTGTTTGATGAGTTCCTGTGACCCACCATTTCCTCCTTAAAATTCACAGACTTAGTCTGATGTTTATCATGAGGAGCACTATCAGCTGTTTTATGATAAACCCTATCCTTCTTTTTGGATTTGGATGAAGGCTTCAGTTCATCACATTGGGATGACTGTGGTACAAACTTGGTCTCAAACTCATTTTTCATTTCATCCATCTAGATTTTAATGAGCTTATCTCTATTGAGTTTGGAACCCTTTCTGTACCAATATTCATCAGAAAGATGTGGAAACTACTGAAGGTGTGCTCTTCAGTACTTTCCTCCTTTCAGTACTTTTGTTTAGTACTAAAGGATCTGTAACAACTAAAGACTTGTTCTTCAGCTGTTCTCTATCAGCAGTTGTTAATCCTTTTATTTTAGCTGATTTGAAATGCTTTTCAGATGTTGTGACTTGCCCTTCAGTACTTGAGGTACTTTGAGGGACAACATCTGAAGTACTCAGCTTCATGTGCTTATCAGTAGTTAACCCATCAGGCAATTGATTTGCTGAGGTATTAACACTGATTTCATCTTCTGATCTTGGGAGATCACTTGAGGATGATACACATGATGATGTGGTTTGGAAATTACTTTCACCTTCAGGTTTTACTATTGATTTTGGAGTAAAATCTGTAGGTGGTGCAATGTGATTGTAACCTATTCCAAACTTCACATTCGAAGCAGATTGCTTGCTGAGCAGCATTTCAAATCCCTTGCAGGATGATACCCAGCGGTCACACTCAACTTGGGTAGCTGCAAGTTTTTCTTTGAGTTCTCTGTGGTTCTCAAGAATGACCTCTAGCTTAGTCTTTTCATCATTCAATTGGCATTTAAGCTTATAAGTCTCTCCATCTTTATCATTAAGAACAAACTCATACTCAGCTTTTCTTTTGGAAAGGGTTTGCTCAAGCTCAAGATTTTGATTTATTAATGCTACATTTGCCTCTCTAATAGAGATAAATGCAGCTATGCAAGATTCAGAACAAAGCTTGGCCTTAGCCTCAGAGGATACTTGGGTTACCTGTGATGAAGATGCATTGGAGCATGAACTATCAGTAGATTCCAGGGCCATGAGAGCTAGATTCCCAAAAGGATGTTCACCACCATGTTGACCATCACCAGGAAATAATTACTCATTACCAGAGAGATCATATAGTAAACTGCCCCAGTCAACAATACCAGGGGTGAAGAAGCTGTGATGAGGTTGTGATTGAGATGATTGAGATGGTAGAGGCTCAGGTAGGGCTTGAGGTTGTTGTGCAATAGGAACTTGAACGGATTTGGGTGTGGCATGTAATAACAGGGATATGGATATGACATTGGACCCTGAGGGACAAAATATGCAGGAGATATAGGTTGTGAATGATGACCAGAACTAGCAGGATGTTACCCTCTGTTTTGTGGACTATTGCTTGGAAAAGTCACAAAGGGTGCAGAGGAGTTAGATCTAGATGATCTACACTCTCTTGCAAAGTGTCCAAGCCTGTGGCATTTGTGACACCTCAACTTACTCTTGTCAAAACCAACTTTGGTTTTGCCAGAGAGTCCTAGAAATTTCCTACCAGTTCTCTTGTAGAACTTTTGAGATCTGATATTAATCAAGGCTATTTGGCTTAGAATATCCATCTCTTCTAAGTCATCATCAGCAATACCCTTTAAATCATCCATAATGAAACACAAATTTTCACTATTACAGCCTGACTGACTGTCAACACTAACAAATGCATGATCTGAACCGTTTGAGGAGAAATCTATATACTCATCATAATTGCTTTCTGATGCAGCATATTCTGACTCATGAACAACCAAGGCAGTGTTCCCTGGTACAAAGTCATCAATGAGCTTTCCTGATGATGCCAGTTTCCTTTTTTGATCTATCTTTCTTTCAAATGTAAGCAATTTCCCATGGAGTTGGGTGAGAGATAGACTATCCAGATTTGCACCGGAGCGTAGGACAATGGTATATGTGTCCTATCTCTCAGGCAGTGATCTGAGGAATCTTTTGTTCATCTGACTATTAGTGTATTCATGTTTGACCATTTTCAGCTCAAAGATCAAACAGGAAAAACGCTCAAACTGTTGAGTCAGTGACTCACCCTTCCTATGAGAGAATGTCTCATATTGTTGGGCAAGGATTTCTTTGTTGTTTGCTAAGACCTCATCTGTTCCACCAAATTGTTCCTTCAATGCATTCCAGAGGTCATGAGCATTTTCATGATGCATAAGCCCAGAATAGATTTCATTCGACAGTGCCATGGCCAGAATTCCATGCGCTTTAGCATCAATCTCAAACAGTTTTCGATCCTCATCTGAGTATTGTTCCTTCTTCTTCAGAACCATTTGTTGGTTTCCGGATTGTTCACCATAGGCTTGTGTGGACCATGTACCACAGATGTCCAACAACCTGAACTGTTACAGACAGGTGATGAAGCATTCTTCGTTGCCATATGTTATACTCAGTCCTAACCAGCATCAGAGGCTTGGTTGAGGAACCGGTATTGTGAGGGTCATGAAGGAGTAGTCATTTCAGATTCAACCAATTCAATTAATTTTAACTGATTTAGTGCAAAACACAACAAACTCAATATGAACCAAGAGAAAACTCAAAGTAGATAAACGAAAGCAGCAAAAATTCAATGATCTATAACCAATTCTTGCAAATATGCTAATTCAATCAAACTTAGATATCGAATAGCAGTTTCAATGATCAATTGTTAGATCGATCAATGATTACCCTTGCTCTGATACCATTGTTAGGATCAGTGATCTAAGTTTGATTAATTGGAGAGTATTGCAGCGGAATTCGAACAACGAATTAAACAATTCACAAGAACACAATTGATATTCAATGTAACAGTACACGGATATAGAACGAGAGAATTCTGCAAAAGAAATATTTCATTCATATGCTTTCGTGGTGGCTCAATGTCACACTTTACAACTAGGTCAACATTCCTTATATAGGATATGGTGACGTCTGCTGATGTCACTTGATAGTGACATCTAACAGAATTATTCAAACTACTGAAACTATGCAACTACTGAGAATGTTCTCAACTACTGATTACATCACAGAGATGCTTAAGTACAAAAACATAAAACTACTGAACTACAACTACTGAAACTATAACTACTGAAAAGTAAATTACAAGTACCGAAAGGAAACCATCACAACTACTGAAGTTAATTACTTCAGCTGTTGTGACAACTACTGATCACTTTGGTCTTCAGTCTTGTCTTCAGTACTTTACTTTCAGACTTGTCTTCAGACCTTGTAATTGGCTGATGTCTTCAGCTGTTGTGATCTTCTTCAGCAGTTGTAATGTCTGTGGGACTTAGAGGTTTTTCTAATCAGGCTCATTGTTCTTTTGGTCCAACATTGACTCACCAACTTTCGCAAGTTGGTGAAAGGTTCATGCTTTGGTAAACTATACATTGAGGTATTGTATCTGTTTCTTTCTACTTTATGTACTTTTATCCTTTTTGTAATTATTAGGATGTGAGCTATGGCATGTCATAGTTACTAGTCAATAGGCAATCTACCTTTGACTCTACATTGATTTTGTTGTTGTCTAGATATGTATCCAGTTGGCCTTCAAAGTATGGACGACTGTAGGATATACTATAAAGTATCTCAGGTCCCTTGTAATCTTTAATCCTTGTATGATTTGTAAACACTTGTAAGGAACTTGAGATTGACTGGGTTGAGAATGATATTCTCTATTGATATGAATCAGCAAGGACCAAATGATAATTGAGTCAATGATGATAAGGCGGAATCAAACAATCAAGGAACATAGAATGCAAGAAATACTCATAAATGTTGTTTGTATTAATGAAGGTAATCAGTTATAATGAATGCTAGGGTTTTGCATTACACAATAACAAGAACCCTTGGAAACATAAGACTAAACAAAAGATTCTAATTGTCTAGAATGTGTATCAACAGTCACCTCACATACGAGGTTTTCTATGCTATTTATAGGCTGACAAGATGCCTTTACAACAATGACTAAACTACCCCTGACCTATACATTCAGAGAACTAGTCTAAGTACAAAAGTCTTCATCAACATTTCTTTTGTTCATCCATATTGACTAATGCGGATGTGTTGATCTTGATCAACATTTCTTTTGGTCTTCAGCATTAGTGTTTGGTAATCAGCATTGACAAATGCTGATGAACAAACACTAATGCGTATTTATTGTCGGACATCCACATTAGTAAATACGGATGTACACATACTTGTCAGCATTTGTTTCGGCTAGCCGCATTTGTTAATGCGGAATAACAATCACTTGTCAGCATTGTTCTATGTTCATCCGCATATACAAATGCGGTTAGTCGACACTTGTCTTCTATTTTCTTTGAAGATTCTTCATCCGCATTTGTTCTTGGACTTGTGGGATTTCTAGTAGAGCAACCATCAACCACCACTTGAATTGGCATGTATGATCCTTTCAGGATCCAACAATACTCCCCTGAGGATTATACAGCCTATGTTCTTCAAGGGTTTGATGGTGGTTGAGGCTGGGAAGATTCAGCTGGGTCTTGTGGAGGAAAGAGGTTCTACCTGAGATGGATCCAGAATGGCCTTTATCATGTGACAAAGTCATTGGCATCAGACATCTTCTTTCTGTTTAGTACATGGATCTTCATCTGGCTTATTGTGTAGATGGCTTATATGGGAAGCTTCTTTAGAGAAATGGGTTTCCATATTGACACTGTGGACAACCCATCTCTATGAATCAATAGAGCTCCATCTACATCCACCTCTAACTTCACAATATTCCCCAATTGAAGAGGAATCTCCTTCTTCTTCCTTGCTCCCTCTTGACATTGATTCTATCAAATGCCATCTTAGAATCTTTATACATTTTAAAAAGAAATGCATATCTTCTTCTCCTATTTTATCTTTATCTCTCTAAAATGCCTTGTTTATATGTAGTGGATATAGGATTCATCTAACAATCTCACCTCATATCCACTAAACAACCTGATTTCAGCTCCTTCTTTCCTCCCCATCTTCTTTAAGTCACCAACTCATATGTCTTGTCTTTTCATCATAATAGACATCTGATATTCGTTTGGAGGAATGAGTTCGAGCTACCATCTTCCTTTTCAAGATTCAGTAGGCTTCACCTTTAGTTCAGGGAATACCACTTGGTTTTGTTCTTTTCTTCTCTAAGGGGTTGACAAAGGATCTATCTTTCCTTATGCAGATAGCCTTGATAGATTTGAAGTTGTCTTTCTTTAAACATCCTTAGAATCTTCGAACTCAAACCCCTGAACATAGCCTTGTGATTAATCAACTCTAAATTGGCTAGTTCTTTCTTTCAGATCATGGATTTCCAGGGAGTTCACCAGAGAAGAGTACTCTGTGAAGAATTGAACTAGACCTGAAATCCTCCTAATCATGAACATGTTCAAGTCACTGCCATACTTCCAGGCATTACCTTTTGATCAGTTTTGCCTTTTGTAGTAGACACAACTTTAATCATCTTAGTAGTGGTGAGCCCTTCTTGAAGCTTCAATTGAGAGGGCTCAGCAAACCACTCTAGATTCTTGTGTAGAATAGGTGCCAGAGAGTCATGATATCTGTGGGTGAGCTAGATGACTTGTGTAGACACTCTTGTTCTAAGTTTTTTTGCTTATAATCTCTTTTTCAAGTTTCTTTAGCCTTTCTTTCTTCTCATATATCATCCTAAGGATAGCAGCCCTTAGGGAATTTGTCTTCATGTTGCTCATTTTCTTTTGCTAAATCTTTGGTCAGAAAGATAGTCCTTTATTTCCCTGTCAGTCATACTGTAGGGATCAGGATACAGTGGTTGAGAAGTGGAAGTCTGCTTTGCCTTTGACAATGATTTGAACACTGGAGCTTTGGGAGAAAGAGTCTTTTCATACTCAGTCTCATAAATAGGGTCAAGCAGTTTTTAATAACTTTTCTTAATCTGCTTTCATTCCATCATATGTCAATCTAAATACCTAATCAGGGTCATACCCATGATTGATCAAAATTGCTTTCACCATCAGGTCATTAGTTTGGGCTTTTTCTACTATCTCCTGTACTGATGCCTCCTATTTCACATGGCATTTATGAGCTATTGGTTCATCACCACATAGTCACCCTCTATCTCTCCTTCTTCTTGATCAATAAATTTAGCCTTCTTTTTCAATTGCGCTTCAGCTTTTCATGATCTTCTAAGATTCATCAATTGCTGCAAGGCTTATAGGTCATCTTTTTCCTTTTTCTTGATTGGTTCTTCTTCTGCCATTGGTCTCTTCTCTCCCCTTCCTTCTCAGTTAAATATTTTCTCTATCTGGTATAGTTTGCATTCCTGAACCAGAAGAGGTTTCAGCCATTTCAGCTTCTCGAGGCACCTTTATAGCCTTTGATTTTTCTGTTTCATTAGTAACAACTGTTGATTCTTCTATCTTTTGTTATTTTCACATAATTTTCTAATAAGCTCTTTTTGTTCATCTGACAATGATACATCAGCACTATTTGCATACTCAATTCCTTTTTAGTTGGGATAGGAGATTAAGGAATGACCACTATTGGTTCATCATTTTGCCCCTGATCAACAATGAACTCCCAAAAATCATCATCTATAATAAATTCTTTTGCAGTGAAGGAGTCAAGGGCTTTAATCATATCATTAAATTAGCCTCTTCAGAGTGAACTTCTTCTGGTTTGCTTGTATAGATCACCATCTCCATGCTAGATTCATCATGTTTTGATTCACTAGTTTTTGCCCCTTTCTCAGTCTTAGAGAATTTCATATTTTGGTTGGAGGGGAGTTATCACCACTTTCCCCTAACGAACTTTTAGTATTGTCATCTTTATCACTTTTCCTTTTTTCTTTTCTCTTCTATTTTCTCTCCTTTATCATCTTTCTCCATTTCAGCTTCTTTTTTGATCATAACAAGAAGCTCTAACTCAGATACCTCTTGTTTAGAGTTTCTATCTGTTTCTGCAAGTCGCTGATATATTAGATTGTTCTTTAATCATTCTTTATTTTTCTTCCATAGCTATAGTTTGAATGGCTAAAGTGTCCACATGACCACTTATTTCATCCCTTGAATATTGGAGAGCTGCCTTTAAACTTTCAGTTTCTTTTTCTTTCTCTTTCTTCTCATTCTCATACTTTTTTTCAAATCTTTCAACTCCTTCTCTTTCTCATCCAATTCCATAAGTTTGTCTTGAATGATACCAGAACTTCTATTTAGTAGTCTTTCCATCTTGGCTACTTTTTGCAGCAGTTCTGAAATCAACTCATCTTTTCATCAGACTTATTGACTCTTGATTTAGCATAGCCTCAGAAGCAACTTGCCTAATAGGCATTTGTTTTGGATGATCCTCCTTATCAGATGATGATTTGGATTCTTGTGAAGAGCTTGCTAAGTCATCATACTCAACAGGCTCAGTAGTAGCTGGAGATGTTTGAAAAGGTTATATGGGTGAGTGATGGATTGGAGATATACGTGGAGAGATGATGGGTTGTGCTTGTGGTTATGGGATTGGTGTTCTTTGGGTGATGGTATTGGTGTGGGCATAAATAGTAAGGCCATATCAGCATCATGAACTGAAGGTTCAGTGTGAAGATCACCCCTTACATCCACTTGGGGTGACACTGACCTTTGTCCTTTATCCCTTTCAACAAATTGCTCAACAACATTTTGTTGATCATGAGCACGTTGTTCTTCTTCTTGATCAGGCTCATCAATAGGAGCCTCTTGTTGTGTGTTCCCGATATGAACGGAACAATGAGCATGGATCTTAGGATTCATATTGATAAAGACAAGAACTTGAATGATTAGATACTAAATATAATAATTATGAACATGATGAAGAACACAAACATGTATAATGATTGGTGTTTATTGATATTGTTGAAATCATCATCCTTGAAGGATGATGATATATTGTTGTGGATGATGAACTTAATTCACCCTAACAAGTGGTGAATTAGTCACCGTTTACAATGATAATATGTTCTAATATATATACTAGTCTAGCATTTACAATAATTACAAAACAAACCCTAGACTAATATTTGTTGCTATTATTCTTCAAATTTTCAATTTCAATAATGTTGGAAATCTTCAATTTCTTCTTAGGTAGAATACCCAACAATACTCCCCCTAAATTGTAGATTTCCAATGTGAATTGAAGTTTGATCGTGTTTTTGTTGAATAGTTGTCCAAAGTCAAGAATTTGTTGTTGATGCGGAAGCGAGGTCTTCAAAACTTTGGTACCACTATATTATGTAACAATGTCACTTGTTTTTGTTGATGAGAGCCCAAATACGAAGCCCAAATTTGTTTTGTTGATCATAAGCCCAATCTTCAACACTTGAGCCCAATTCCAACTAATGATTTTTTGTTTAATGATGGAGCCCAAGAAACAAACCTAATTGTGTTCTCGAGCCCATTTGCAACCTAGGTTGCAAACCCTAATTCGTTTGATACTTGATATGGCAGCCCTAATTCGCAAGAGTTTCTATTCGGCAGCCACATTTGGCATTCGATATTTGCAGCCCCATTCGGCCAAAAGAAACCCTTATCGGCCGAAACCCTAATGACCAAGAAACCCATTCGGTCGCCATATGTTTGGCAGCCCCCTTCGGCCGTAAGATCTTCCTTTGGCAACTTCTTTTGGTTTGCAAGGAACTCTAATTGGCAGCCTACAATCGGCCGCAACACTTGGTTCACAAGCTGCCTCATTCGATAGCCCTAATGTGGTCGAAACCCTAGTGAGCAAGAAACCCCATTCGGCATTTTTTTGATCTTGAGGAAGCCGCAAACCCTAATGCTCACATGATTGTTGAATTGTTTTCTTCAGATCTTCAATAATTTCAGCAATCTTATCATGAAATCTCATCAAAATCAATATGAATCCATCAACTCCAGCTCTGATACCAATGTGTGTTCTCGATATGAACGGAACAATGAGCATGGATCTTAGAATTCATATTGATAAAGACAAGAAGTTGAATGATTAGATGCTAAAATATAATAATTATGAACATGATGAAGAACACAAACATGTTTAATGCTTGGTGTTTATTGATATGTTGTTGAAATCATCATCCTTGAAGGATGATGATATATTGTTGTGGATGATGAACTTAATTCACCCTAACAAGTGGTGAATTAGTCACTGTATACAATGATAATATGTTCTAATATATATACTAGTCCAGCATTTACAATAATTACAAAACAAACCCTAGACTAATATTTTGTTGCTATTGTTCTTCAAATCTTCAATTTCAATAATATTGTAAATCTTCAATTTCTTCTTAGGTAGAATACCCAACACTTATGCTTGTTCTTCTAGATTTATCTGCTGTAGCATCCAGGGCAACAAAGGAAAGAAGGTTCCACTATAAAAGTTCTTAGGATCTCTCTTCTTGATGTACTTGTAAGACTTGGCATTATAATTAGGAAATCCAGCACAGGTCCTTCAGGTACAATATTAGGAAAAGTTTCATTGATGAGGCATTGCAAGAACCTTGGATACATCGGAACATATGCCTTCTCCCTTCCTGAATGTTTGATACCAGACCATTAAACACATAAGCAGACTTGTTGAATGGCACTGTTAGTGCATAAAGCACATATTGCAGATGAGGTGATTAATAGAATGTCATTCCATCCAGTCTTCCTCTTTGACAGACAATGTTGGTAAAGATGAATCATGAACCTCAATTGTAAGTCAAGTAATCCTTTCACAATCTGCTTGCCTTCATATCCTCCCTCATATCCATTGTTGGAAAAGAAATAAGTAATATAATCATCTTCAAGCTTTAAGGGAGTGTTGGCATCATCACCAAACTATAGACACTGTCTCACAGTTTGTTCAGTGATGTTCAGAGTATGATCATTAGTGATTCTTCCACCAGAGTCCTTACACCAACTATCTCTGTCATCTCAGCAGTGCTTCAAAAAGACCTTATGAATCTCTCATAAAGGATTGGTCTAACAATGAATGCATGAGCAACTCTGGTAGTGGATATAAATCTGATCATGTCTCTAAGACCTTCTGCCTTGGGTACATTAGGGTCAAGATAACCGTTGACATTTTAGAGCTTGCTCCAAGTGAGATTTTCCATGTACCCTGCATTAGAGGCATATGAATTAGAAAGATTGATACTACTCAATAGATTGTGGAACATGCATCAAGTGAAATTTCTCATTTGACTTTTATGGACAAACTTGAATGTTTTATAGGTACCGTTCCATAGGAATTATACCTATACTTGATGTTGTTATGAATAATCACTGTTATTTTTTTATTCATACTTGAAGTGATTATTTTTGTTGTTTTTAATCCGTTTTAACTCTTAAAATCAAGATTTGTTTTCTCATTTCAATCTTTTGTTATGCTCTGTTCATGCAAAGAAGAGGTGGTGAAAATCATGGTCAAAATCACTTGTTTGTTGTTATCTCTCAGTTAACTTGTTCAATGCAGTCGAAACTCATTAAGTTTCATTTTGAATCACCATTTTTGACATGGGTTCTAAGTTCATTACAAGTTCAAAAGTCCAACATTTTAGGTCATAAAAATCAAAGATTATCACCTTTTGTTTGATACTACAGTTGTAGTGAATCAAAACAGAGGACAGATAGGTAAGATGAAAGTAAAACACAGGTTTGATGTTGAAGATGATGAGTGATGAAGAACAGTGAAGTTCGCTCATCCCACTATAAAGTATCTCAAATTTGAAAAGTATTAAATGACCTTTTGAAATGGCTTTAATAGTCAATTAATGTCTTCTACAAAAAAAAATAAGTTTCAAGACAAATACATTCAATTTTTAAAATCACTATAGCCAAAGCAATGAGTTTTGTTCATCTGCATTTGTGTACTGTTAGTAATGCGGAAGAGTAAAAACTTAACAACATTTGTTCACTGTGACTAATGAGATTGGACAAGGTAGTCAGCATTTGTTATAGTTACAAATGCGGCTGAACAAAGTTAGTCAGCATATGTTCACTATAACAAATGCGGTAGAGTAAAATTCCTTTATCCATATTTATTTCAACAAATGCGGCTACCAATGAAGACGTCCGCATTTATTGGCTTTCATCATGATGAAAAAAGAGATTAAGTACTTTGTTTATTCATTTTGATACACATGAAGTGTTGATGTCAATCACATTCAAGAAATGTGGATGAGTAAAAGAAATGTGGCAATGCAAAGGTTTCTGCATTAACAAATGTGGTAAAACACTTTTCTGCATAGGTTTTTATCATCAAAGTTTTTATTTATACTTCTTTGACACAAATACGGTAGAGTTGTCATGTCCGCATTAGTTTCACTTTGTTTTAATTGACATAAACCTTTACCTGCATTGGTTATATGCATGGGTTACCTTCACCCGCATTAACCAATGCACTTACCCGTATTAATTTTCAACTTAGTCAAAACTTAATGTTTCTGCAGAGATATTATCATTTTTGATTTTTCTTTCTTGTTATGAAGAACTGTCTTTGATTGACTTGTGTCTTATGAAGTTTTTGGGGTTGTCAATTCTTGCTTGGATTGACTTGTATATTAGAGATACAAGTTTCCCATTGTTTGACTGATCTGATCTTGGACTTCTTATGCTTTCATGAATCTGCATAAGCTATGATACAATAGCATAACTTCTGCACCAACATAGACAATTTCATTTTGATTTGTTTTAAAGTTTTAAGAAAGTAATTAAGAAAGTAAATATCTATACAAACTGATCAAAATTTTAAATTACTCCCCCTGAAGTTTATCCATACCTATATAGAAACTTTAAAGATTAAACTTTTAAATATGAATTATTTTGATTTTTTTGTTTTTTTTTTGATTTAAGAATGAAGAGAAGTATACCTTTTGTTGGGATCATATCAATCTTACATTACATATGTGCATTCTTTTGTAATAAAATAGACATGTTTATGAACTTATTGATTGAAGGTATGTTTGTCCTCTTAGACTCATACCTGGTTAATATTTTAATGCATGTGATATTTATCATGTTTTTATTTGTTTGATTATTCAACATGTACCTCACACACAGAAGATTGTAATGATCAATCATCCTCATATAGTGTATGGTAGAACTGTTTCACAACTTGATTTACCAGGTCACTTAAGTTATGAGATCTTATTTTCACTGATCCTTATTTGGATTCTTTTACTTTGATCCTTTTCATGATTTGATCTATATTGGGATTCTTTTCGATTCACCTTGGAAGGTGATCCATGATTGGATTCTTTTGCTCATTCACAAGGAATGTATTATTTTTGTAGATTCATCCAATTTGGATGTGTTCCTCATTAGGAATCTTTTAGATCAATACATCTGCACTATATGCTTGTTTCTTCAAGTCTTTGCTTAGCAAAACAGAGATGAAACTTGATGTAGGTGAAAGAGATTCATAAAGTATCATTCCTAGTGTTTAGGTTACTACACACACATCCACTTAGATAAGCTAACCATATTTACTCTGAGATGAGTGTTTCACCATTGAATAAGATTTTAGTTCATCACAACATATATCTTCTCTTCCAAGTTGAGCCTACCCAATATCAGGTAAGTCATGTCTGTCTTTTAAATTTGAATTAAGCACAGTGAATGATATAACGACTGTAATTGCATCATTTCCCATGATATATAGATCATTTTCTTCATCAAAATTGACTTCTTTTTATAATTTTTTTGAAATTTTAAATTATCTTTGATGTTTTGTTTGATTTTATTCACGGTCAATCATGCCAATTGATTGAACTAGGAATTCAAACCTACTAGGTCAATGCCTTGGTGAGTCATCAGCCACAGCCATGATTTTCAGTAGGAACTTGAATCAATTTGATTAACCCTTTTTCACACAGTCTCTCAAAACGTGATATCTAATTTCAATATTTTTGTTTTTGAGTGCTAAACTGGATTATTTGTAATAAAAATAGCTGCTGCGTTGTCAATGTGAATTGGAGTATGCAAAACGTTAAAACCATAATCAAGCATCTTGTTTTGAATCTAGAGAACTTGAGAGCAACAAGCTGATGCTGCAATGTACTCAGCTTATGTTATTGAAACATATACATTTGTCTGCTTCTTGCATTGGCAGGAGACAAATCTGGGACCAAGAAATTGACATCCACCAGAAGTGGACTTCCTAATTGAAATTGCATCCCCTATAATCACTATCAGTGAAGGCATAGAGATTGAAATCTCCTTCATTTGGATACCACAATCCAAGAGCAGGCTTTCCTTAAAGATATCTGAATATCCTTTTGACAGCATTCACATGAGGTTCCTTGGGATCTGCTTGATATCTAGCACACACACAAACACCCAAACACAATGTCAGGCCTACTAGCTGTTAGATACATAAGTGAACTGATCATAGATCGATAGTGAGTCTGATCCACTTATTTGCCTCAGGATCATGTCCTATCTTCACTTTAGTATCAATAGGTGTTCTGATGGACTGACAGTCACAATCTGGAATTCCTTCAACATTGTTTCCATGTATTTCAATTTATTAATGAAGATTGCATCTGCTATTTATTGGACTTGCACTCCTAGAAAGAATGTGAGTTCCCCTATGCACTCATTTGAAATTTTGAAAGCATGAGATCTTCAAAATATTTGCAGAGTAGCTTGTTTGTTGAGCCAAAAATGATATCATCCACATAGATCTGGACCTACAACATGTCTATTCCTTTTCATTTTCTGAAGAGAATCTAATCAATCTTTCCTCTTTCATACCCATTTTCAAGAAGGAAATATGATAGAGTGTCATACCACTTTCTTGGGGCTTGGTGAAGACCATACAGGGCTTTGTCAAGCTTGTAAACCCTATGAGGAAATTCAAGATCTTCAAAGCCAGGTGGTTGACTCACATAGACTTCTTCAGCAATCTTTCCATACAAGAAAGCACACTTTACATCCATTTGATAAACAGCGAACTTCATGGATGTTGAGTATGCAAGAAAGATTCTTATTGCTTCTAATATGGCGATAGGTGCAAACACTTCGTCATAGTCAATTCCTTCTTCCCGAGTATACCCTTATGCCACTAGTCTTGCTTTGTTTCTGATGGTAATTCCTCTATCATCAGTTTTGTTTTTGTACAACCATCTGGTATCAATAGGGTTTGTTCTTCAGGAAGATCTACCAGTTGCCATACTTCTTGCTTTTTGAAATGTAGCAATTCTTCCTGCATTGCTTCAATCGAGCTATTGTCTTGAAGAGCCTCTTTGATGTTTCTAGGTACTCTTGACAAAGAAAACATGAGAACAAACAAATGTTTGCAATACTTGATTTGCTTCTTGTCACCTTTTCATTGAGTACACCAATAATGCTTTCTACTGGATGATTCTTGTGTATTCTGGTGATTGGAATTGAGTCAACAACAATTGTTACATCAAGATTGGAGATATTCAGATCATCATGGTGAGAGACACCTTCATCTTCTACTGTTGAAGAATTATGAAGATAATCAGATTCTATTTTTGTGACTGCTTCAGCATTAGCAACACTTTGATTGCTTCCATCATTGATGTTCTTCATGTTTCAACTGAAGGTGTAGCTTGATCATGATTCTGACTTCAGTTGATAGGTCTTCTGATGGTGATGGTAACACGTTGGGACCAACTTCAGTTTAAACACTTTGATTTTGAGATGGTTGTCTGATAGGATCAGCTCGTAGTGGAACATCTTCATTCAGGTTTTCTGAAGAGGATGGAGGAATCAATGGAAAGTCATCTCTTCTTTCTACCCCTGAATAGGTTCAGTTGAAGGTATATTTCCTACATCAGACACATGAAATTGATCAAAAGATTTTCTAAATGAGTCAATATCAAACACCAGTCGGGACCATTTGTAGATTTGGGAATAAATGTTCCTTGAATTGAACATTTCTTGATTCATCAATAATGTTTAATCTAGGACTAAACACTTTGTAAGACTTTGAAACTGAAGAATAACCTACAAATAATCCTTCATCATACTTAGATGAAATTCTTCCCAAATAGTCTCAGGTGTTTAATATTGAGACATGGCTAGCAAAGGACATGAAAAATCCAATAAATGGTTTTCTGTGAAAAAATAGTTCATAAGGAGTCATGGTTTTCTTTTATTAGTTGGGATGCTTCATTTTTATGAAGTAAGAAGAAAACCCATGTAAATCTGAAAAGTCATCAATGATCATTAAACAATACTGTTTCTTTCCAATACTCATAACATGAGTTGGTCCAAAAAGATTCATATGAAGTAGCTTCAATGGAGAATTGTTGTGTTCACAAGCTTTGGTTTGTGGGAAGATTTATGTTGTTTCCCTTTGAGGGCATGCTGAACAATGATCAACAAAGTGAAATTTTTTTGGGTAAACCAATGACATAGTTTCCTTTGACCAATCTGTTCATGTTTTTAAAGTTTGTGTGACCCAAATGTTTGTGCCAAAGCCAAGACTCATCGAATGATGCTTTTGACAGAAGACATGTTTCATCTTTTGGTGTACAATTATTTAGGTTTAAGACATAGGTGTTATTCTTCCTCGGGGTCTTTAACACAACCCATTCTTCAGAATTTGAAATCCTGATTTTAGAATGTTGTAATGAGTGTCAATAAAATGAGTTGAATATTTCTTGTCACAGATCTGAGACATTCTGAGAAGATTGAAATTCAGTTGTTCATAGTAGTTCACTCTATCAATCTTAGCATCCCATTTCACAGATCCTTCACTAGTGATTCTGCCACATTGTGAATCTCCTCTGAATGCCACAATGGTTCCTTTTATATACTTGAAGTTATGAAGGAGGGAACATCTCCAGTCATGTCTCGGGAGCATCCAGTGTCCAAATACCATAAGCTATGGGACATATATGGATGAGCCTGCAAGCACAAAAGTGTTGGATCCTGTGTGCCAAGACACTTAGAATTTTGATGTGGTTAGTACGTTGTGATCCAAGTCGGGTTATACCCAATAACGAGCTTAGAAAACACCTACTAATATTTAATTGATGATATGATCATGCAATTAAATATTAACACCAATTTAGAAAATGGGTTTTCTAGACAAGTTGCATATGAGATGGAACAATTTATTAGGATATCTTGTTCAATGAGTTATTTGTAATGTTATTTAAATAAGTTAGATAACATTACAAATTAATAATGCGAGTAATTAGATTATACAATTAAATGGTTTAGTTGTATATATATCTAGTTAAAAGACTTGTTAACATATTTTTGTGTTATAATTTAAAGGGGAAAGCTCTTAAAATGAAAACTTTCGCCGCCCCTTTGCTGGTTCCCCATTGGACCTTTATGTCCTTGGAACACACAAGTCTTTTACTCATCCATCACTCCCCATTCTCACAATCAACACACATGCAACAAGACCAAAAACTCTCTCATCTCTCTCTTAATCCACGGCTTGGACAACAGGTTTTGAGGCCTTGGTTTGATTTTTGGTAAACTCTCCCTAGCAAGAGTGGTGTGTACTTCACAAGCTTCGGGTATACAAGCTTGAGGACTTCTAGCTTGGAGTCTTGGCCGTGATTTCTAGCATCCAAATCCTTTATCTTTGTGTTTTTTCTGCTGAAAAAAGTATTCTGGCAGCACCTATTGTGGCTGTCATATTATGCTTGTTTTACTCTCATAGCTTGTCTATTCACATAATATGATCCTTGTATTATGGGTTTGTTTCATATGCTTAATGGCCACTTAAAGAACATATATTTCAGCTTTCAAAATCGTTCAAAAAAACTAATATTATGCTGCTGCGTTTTCTGAAAGTTTAAATGGTTAAACTACGTTTTATGTTCTTGCAAACCCCAATGGCATCAAGAGCCGTTATGTGGATGACTTGCTTGTTTTGTCCTTTTAAATTGGTTTTAAGGATGATTATAGTCTTGTTATAGGCTGGTTTTGGGCTGCTATGTTTGTTTGAATGATTCCCCAACTTTCAAAGTCATATCACACATGCTAGTGATTAGATCTTGAAAGATATATATATCATGATATTGATTGTTTGGACAACGTTTAAAACCAAAATTTCAGTTTATGTTGGCTGAAATTTGAAGATTTTAAGTGGGGTTTCATTATATGTTTTGATGATATGATCATTGGATGTTAGTGTGCATAACCTAGCCTTTGACCTTGTGTTGTTTGGATGCTTGCTATGTTTGTTTTGGTTGTTTTCTCTTGGGATTGTAATATTATTCATTTGCTTTGTTTAAAAATGTAACTTGTCTATTTATTCATTGGGATGTAATAATAGATTAGGAGCCTTTTTTATTTTACTAGAAATATGTATTAGGATATATATTTTGTAAAAGAAGATGCTCGGGATGAAAGCACAAATGGAAGACACAAAAGAAGGACTTGAAGCATATGGATGCAAGTTCAAGTGGGAGTCCATCAAGACCCCTATTTTGTGTTGTTTTCAACCCTTAGGAAAGACCTAATGACCACACTTGTGATGGCAAACAAGTGTGGTCACAATAGTAGCTAAGGTTATGCACATTATGGTTGTTTATGCTTATGACTTGTTTGGATGTTTGTTATTTGATTGTGTGGTTGATTTTTGACATGCATTACAAACTAATTAACAAACTTAACAAGTTATTAAAATGATGGTTCTTAATCATTAAAAGGTAATAAAAGGTTATTAAATTGATTTAATGGTTTTAAAGATTAGAATTGGTTTTAATCAAAGGACCATAGGGTACCTGTATTTGAAAGCATGCAAATACAAGTACATAGAGTTTTCTAAACTAATATTATGAAACCTCTTTATATTCATATCAAACAAGATCGACACCGTCCTTTTACACAACACTTGAGTCACTTGGGAACTCTTAATGGGATAAAGGTCACCTAACCATTTTGAGGGAACTTGTGATTTGAGGTGAGAATGCCTTATTTGTGGGATAAAGGTCACCTAACCACTAATTTTGGCAAACTCACACGTGTGTGTAAATTGGATGTCTTGATTTGCAAACCATGTTAAAAGGATCACCTACAATATGGTTTCCAAATGGTGTTGATGGGATTAACGTGCCGACTTTACATATGATGTTTAAAGGTCGATCCCATACATCTAGAAGTTGCAAATGGTTGCAACCGTCAATCGTTGACCACCTTATTAATTTAAATCGTGGATAAAGGTCACCTAACCACAATTTAAATGTAATGTTGGGTTCTAGATTTTAATATAAAAATGGCCTTAAAAGGCATTATTATTAAAATTGGCAATATCGAAAATACTAAAATAAAACTTTGTTAAATTTTGTAGATGCCTCACATAATGATAATTCCGATAACTCATCCGCATCCAACCATCTCTACGAGCGATCCTCCAAAAGGAACGTCTAAATCATAACAACTTTATCGACTGGTATCGAAACTTGAGAATCGTTCTCAAGCAAGAGAGAAGATCGTATGTTTTAGACGACCCTATCCCCGATCAACCTAGCGAGGATGATGAGGAGGCCTACAACGATTGGCTGAAGTACACTGAGGACTCCGTCCAAGTGTCTTGTCTCATGCTAGCGAGCATGACTCCGGATCTCCAAAAGGAGTATGAACACCACGGAGCTTATGACATGATAACCCAGCTGAAGGAACGTTCCAACAGCAAGCAAGGGTTGAGCGCTTCGAAACGGTTCGAGCACTCCATGCATGTCGTATGGACGACAACCAATATGTTTCATCTTATGTACTTAAGATGAAAAGTCACATTGACCGCCTCGAGAGGCTTAATTGTTCCGTCTCAAAGGAATTGGCCACAGATTTGATCCTCAATGGCCTTACCAAGAGGTTCGAGACATTCGTGTTGAACTACAACATGAATGCTTGGGACAAAAGCATTGGTGAGCTTCACTCAATGCTCAAAACTGCCGAGGCGGCCATGGGTAAAAGGGTTTTACCCGTTCTCACCATCAATGAAGGTGGGAACAATAAAAGGCCTCGTCCCGCACCCAAGGCAAAAGTTTCCAAGGGCAAGGGACCCGCTTGGGGAAAAGGGAAAGGGGTGGCAAGGGTGCCACCCAACCACAAGAGAAAAAGCAAAAGGTTGCTACTAACGACCCATGCTTCAAGTGTGGGGAGATTGGACATTGGGCAAGGAATTGTCCTGTCCATCTCCAAGAGTTGAAAGCAAAGAGGGATGCCGGCAGACCTCAGGTACAATATACATGATCCATATTGATTTAAACATGATATCCTCTAACACATGGGTATTAGATACCGGATGTGGAACTCACATTTGCAATTTGTTGCAGGGGTTCAAAAGAAGTAGTGACTTCAAGAAAGGGGATGTAAGCCTCTACATGGGCAATGGGGCTAAAGTTCAAGTTGAAGCCCGTGGTGACTACATCTTGAAACTTCCAAATGGTTTGGAAGTGATTTTGAACAATGTTTTGTATGCTCCTAGTTTGACTAGGAATATTATCTCTGTAGCCCTGTTAAAACAATTTGGATATGTATTATCCTTATTGAAAATGATATTCATGTTTCTTTAAATGGTATGTTTTATTTGAAAGCCATTCCCATTAATGGTATTTATGAATTGGCTCATGAAAATACTCTAAATAGCTCATTGTACCAAACTAACACCAAGAAACTCAAGTTGGACTTGAGTGATACCTATCTTTGGCATTGTCATCTTGGTCATATAAACAAGAAACGTATACAAACACTTAAAAAGAATGGTCTTTTAAAAATAAATGAATCTGATTCATTTGATGTTTGTGAATCTTGTTTACAAGGAAAGATGACTAAGGCACCCTTTAGTGGAACTAACAAAAGGGCAAATGATTTATTAGGAATCATACATTCGGATGTATGTGGTCCTTTAAAGCAATGACTAGAATGGTGAAAGATACTTCATTACCTTTACCAACGATTATAGTCGCTATGGGTATGTGTACTTATTAAGGCACAAAGATGAAGCTTTTGAAATGTTCAAAATCTTCAAGAATGAAGTAGAAAATAACTTAACAAGTCAATTAAAGTTCTCCATACCGATAGAGGAGGTGAATACCTAAGTGATGCTTTTCAAGATCATCTTTGGAGTTATGGGATTGTCTCACAACTCACTCCACCTGGAACACCACAACATAATGGTGTGTCTGAGAGGAGGAATCGAACCTTATTGGATATGGTCTGATCTATGATCGCTAGAAGCTCATTACCTCTGTCATTTTGGGGTTTCGCTCTGCTCTCCGCGGCCCGTATTCAAATATGGCCCCAACCAAAAGGTGGAAAGGACACCTTTTGAGATATGGCATGGAAGGTTCCATCTCTATCATACTTAAGGGTCTGGGATGTGAGGCTTATGTTAAGACTCCCACCCCAAACAAGTTAGAAGTCAGATCCACCAAGTGTATCTTTGTTGGATATCCTAGAGATTCTATGGGATATTATTCTATGATCCACTGGAACAAAAGGTGTTTGTTGCCAAAAGGGTGAGTTCTTAGAAGCAAATTCCTTATGGAAGGAGCTGGCAGTAGAACAGTGGATCTTGAAGAGGATCAAGAACCACAACCCGATGCACGTTTGGTTGAAACTAGCACTCAACATGAGGATGTTGAGGATGATCAAGGGGTTGATCAATACACACAAGACGTTCGCAGAAGTGGTAGAACTAGTAATCCACCTGAAAGATACGGATTTTTCGTGGATGGGTGCTATGTGGTAGATTCAGATGAACCAACCACATACCATAATGCAGTGTCCATTCGGATTGTGACAAATGGCTTGAAGCCATGAACGTTGAGATGCAATCCATGTATGACAATCAAGTTTGGGAACTTGTTGAACCACCTCTTAACTCTAAGATAGTTGGAAGTAAGTGGGTTTTCAAGAAGAAAACCGATATGCATGGAAACTTGGATACTTATAAAGCTAGACTTGTAGCAAAGGGTTTCACTCAAACTCAAGGGGTTGATTATGATGAAACATTCTCACCTGTTGCGATGCTAAAGTCTATAAGGATATTGTTTGCCATAGCTGCTCATTATGATTATGAGATTTGGCAAATGGATGTCAAAACCGCTTTCCTAAATGGATATCTTGAGGAAGATGTCTATATGGTTCAGCCTGAAGGTTTTGTCGATCCAAAACATCCTAATAAAGTATGCAAGTTAAAGAAATCAATCTATGGATTAAAACAAGCATCGAGAAGCTGGAATCACCGTTTTGATGAGGAAGTAAGAAATTTGGCTTCATCAAAAACGCTGATGAGGCTTGTGTGTATAAGAAGGCTAGGAGCACATAACTTTCCTAATATTGTATGTTGATGACATACTACTATTTGGAAAACATTCCAACCTTGGAAGGTGTAAAAACCTGGCTTGGAAGTTGTTTTTCCATTAAGGATCTTGGTGAAGCCGCCTATATTCTGGGAATAAAGATCTATAGGGATAGATCAAGTCAGTTGATTGGTTGAATCAAAGTGCATACATTAATAAGATCTTGAAAAGGTTCAAGATGGAAAACTCTAAGAAAGGTACCGTACCTATTCAAAGAGGAACAATTGAGTACGACTCAATGTCCTAGCTCAAAGGATGAGCAAGATAAAATGAAGGCAATCCCATACGCATCTGCTACTGGATCCATCATGTATGCAATGATATGCACTCGACCGGACGTGTCATGTGCCTTAAGCATGACAAGCCATTACCAGCAAAATCCTGGAAACAGTCATTGGATGGCTGTTAAGAACATACTTAATACCTAAGGAGGACAAGGGATATGTTCCTGATCTATGGATCTGGTGACAAGAAGCTCGTTGTCAAGGGTTACACGGATGCGAGTTTCCAAACCGATCGTGATGATTCACGGTCACAATCGGGATACATTTTCATTCTGAATGGAGGAGCTGTCTCTTGGAAGAGCTCCAAGCAGGATGTGGTGGCTCTATACTACAGAATCTGAATACGTCGCCGCCTCATTAGCAGCTCAAGAAGCTGCATGGTTGAAGAAATTCATTATAGATCTAGGGGGTGTGCCTTCCATTCATGACCCCTAGAGATCTTTTGTGATAACGAGGGTGCGATTGCTCAAATCAAGGAACCCCGTGCTCATCAAAAGACTAGGCATATTGAGCGGAGATTCAACTACATACGAGATGAAGTTGAAAAAGGAAAGATATGTATTCGCAAAGTTCACACGGATCAAAACATTGCGGATCCTCTCACGAAGCTCCTTGAAAAGGCAAAGCATGAAGGTCATACTTCTGCCATGGGACTTCGATATTCTAGTGATTGGATTTGATCTGTAAATTTTGTATTTGGATATATGGAACTCTTTATTATTTGAATAAAATTATTTGGTTATAATGTTTCAATTAATGTTCCAATTTAGCATGTTTAATCCATGAGGAAAATGTTTACTCTAAATTTCCGTAGTCGTTCATACTTGTGGGAACAAGTATGAAAGTAAGATTATTATGAACTTGGATTGGTTGATATTCATAAGGATGAATATAGAGCAATGGGTTGCTACCAAGGTTCATAGATATTTGTGGGACACAAATATTGGACTAACCCGCATCTCAAATTTTACTACATGGAATCTTATTGATTGATCATAAGTAAATTTGAGTAAAGACGAATATCATTTGGTATCCTCCGACCTGAGATACATATTGGGTTTTGATATTCACCAAGTATTATACCTTGAGCTAATTCTTCGCTGTCCGGAAATAGTGGACAGAACATAAGGGTATGTTCAGATATAACACGAGGTGTTTGTGAGAAACGTATGTAGTCAAGATGGAATTTGTTCCTCTTATTCGTTGAGAGTTAGATGTCTAAGGCCTGATAAGTTAAATCAACAAGAAATGATCATTCTGTGTTCTTGGATTTAACATGACATCTGTAACAAAAGGATAGATGATGATTCACCTAAATCATTTCAAGTAGGGTACTTGAAAGGGATGATGTTATTGAATGGCTATAAGTCATGCGTATTAAGGGTAGTAAACTGTTGTTAGGCGGTATTTACTGCTTGCATCAATCTTCTATGAATCTTGGGCAAGTGGGAGATTGTTGGATCCTATGTGCCCAAGACACTTAGAATATTGATGTGGTTAGAACGTTGTGATCCAAGTCGGGTTATACCCAATAACGAGCTTAGAAAACACCTACTAATATTTAATTGATGATATGATCATGCAATTAAATATTAACACCAATTTAGAAAATGGGTTTTCTAGACAAGTTGCATATGAGATGGAACAATTTATTAGGATATCTTGTTCAATGAGTTATTTGTAATGTTATTTAAATAAGTTAGATAACGTTACAAATTAATAATGGGAGTAATTAGATTATACAATTAAATGGGTTAGTTGTATATATATCTAGTTAAAAGACTTGTTAACATATTTTATGTGTTATAATTTTAAGAAGGAAAGCTCTTAAAATGAAAACTTTCGCCGCCCCTTTGCTAGTTCCCCATTGGACCTTTATGTCCTTGGAACACACAAGTCTTTTACTCATCCATCACTCCCCATTCTCACAATCAACACACATGCAACAAGACCAAAAACTCTCTCCATCTCTCTCTTAATCCACGGCTTGGACAGCAGGTTTTGAGGCCTTGGTTTTGATTTTTGGTAAACTCTCCCTAGCAAGAGTGGTGTGTACTTCACAAGCTTCGGGTATACAAGCTTGAGGACTTCTAGCTTGGAGTCTTGGCCGTGATTTCTAGCATCCAAATCCTTTAATCTTTGTGTTTTTTCTGCTGAAAAAGGTATTCTGGCAGCACCTATTGTGGCTGTCATATTATGCTTGTTTTTACTCTCATAGCTTGTCTATTCACATAATATGATCCTTGTATTATGGGTTTGTTTCATATGCTTAATGGCCACTTAAAGAACATATATTTCAGCTTTCAAAATCGTTCAAAAAACTAATATTATCCGCTGCGTTTTCTGAAAGTTTAAATGGTTAAACTACATTTTATGTTCTTGCAAACCCCAACAAAAAGAACTAATTAGAATATGGAACCAAGCCATAATGGTCTTGGGTTTCCAGTTCCTATCCATGATAGTAACTTCTTGGTACTTTCCTCTAAACTGTGACTTAGAGAGAGGTATTCTGGGAGATTTCTGATGATATTTTGAATGTTTCATATCATCAATTTCAGTTAAAGAGTCAGAAGAATAATGAAATCTTTGGTCCCTATTTCTTTGAAGAAATCTGACCCGTTTTTGATTATCAAACATCATTTTTGGCTTGTGAAGATCATATGTTTGGTTGATGTTGTGATATTGTTTCTTTGAATCTTCTTCAACTCTTTTATGTTACCCATGTCATTATCTAAGCTAGAAATCCTAGATTGATAATTATGAAAATGATTTTTGATTTGGGTTTCGCAAATGATATTGGTGAGATGAGCTTGTTTTGTAGAATTCTCAACCCTTTTTGCTTGAAGTGACAATCAGATGTATTATGATTGGTCATATCAGACTGAATTGTATTTAATAAAATAGTAGTTTTTGGTGGAATGATGTTCATGTCACAGATAGAGCAGTATTGATTGAAAAAGCACTCATCTGTTTTGTGATTAGACATTTCACAAATGTCACAATACATATGTTTGTTTCTTGAATCTGATTTTGTTGTTACTGACTCAGGGATTTACTCGTTCTCAACTGAGTCACAATCTTTGGTTTGATGGAAGAAGCAAAATCAGCCTTTTTAGTAATTTGTTTCATAACACTATTTTTGTTGACTGTTTTAGGTTGTTTTTGTTTCCTCAACCTTCTCTTGACTTCTTGTTCAAACTGATTTACATGCTCCCTATTGAAGATGTCAAAACCTACTCCTTTTGATTTTGATGATTGAGGGTCTGACTGAATTTTAGTTTTTGAAATCAGTGAACTTTTGCTTTTCTTTGGCAGTGAAACTTTGTCTGATTTGCTTGAAATATTTAGAGATTTAATCTCATAATCAGAACTGCTTTCAGCAGAAGATTTCACTAAAGCCACAACTTTCTTCTTTCCTTTTAAAATTGTAGGTATAAATTTCACAAATGGGAAAATGGTTTTGATTGGGCTTGATGGTTTAATGACATTCATTGTCTTGTCTGAACACTTGATTTTAATTGGGTGACCTAATTTAATTTTCTCCTCATTTGTTTCAATGTAAACATTTGGTTCGCTTTGAGGATTTGGGACTTGTTTTACTATTGTTTTTGGTTTAATAGTATTAGCTTCATTTTGCTTTTTGAGTATGACAAATTCAAGCATGACAGTGTAGTTGTCAATGTAGGGTTGAGGACAAGAATTATACCCAATCCTAATCATATTCTTGGGATCTTTTTATGAGTCTAGCATCTCTTGCAGCTTGACAAAGACATTTGAAACTTTTCAAGGTTCACTTCACTAAGTGTTTGTTAGCTTTTGATTGAGCTAAATTTTTAGTTAGTTACTCATTCTTAGCTACAAGAGTGTACTTTTCACCATGCAATTTTTCAATGTCAGAGATGAGAGATTTGATTTTAATTTCAAAGCCTTTAATTTCTCTTTTAAGCATCTCTGACTTGATCTTTTCTTCTTTTATTTTATCAGCCAGTTTATGATTGTGCTCACGATAACCTTGTAGTTCAGTAATGCATTTATCACTACAAAGGGTAGATTTAACCTCATATGGCATAGGAGATGGACCATAATTGATGTGAGCCATAAGTGCATGATTCTAAAATTGAGGCTTCACTTCCTCTGCATACAGACTCCAATCACACACTCCATCCTGTCTGATGACAAGAGCATTTGAGGATGCCTAACTGCTTCCATGAGCTTGATTTGTTAGTTGTAGCTGACTCTAATATGGTTGTTGATGTTGTTGGTGATGATACTGCTGTTGTTGATTGTTGGAGTGAAAGCTTGTGCTTAGGTGTGGAAATGACTGACCCTGAGAATTCCTTTAGAAATTGTTGTTGTTTCTTTTTGGAGCATTACATTCTCTGGAGAAGTGGCCAGTAATGCCACAGTTGAAACCTTTACCTTGGATATGTCATATCCAAGTTTGGTGTTTTCATTGAGACTAAGCTTTCTTCCTTTCCTGAAGAACTTCTTGGCTCTCATTGCTATCATAGCAATTTGCCACTGCAGATCTATTTCTTCCACATCATCTAGATCTATTTCTTCCAAATCTTCTTGGATCAGATAAGTAGAAGTGAGTCTCTCTCCCAGGTAAGCATCAAACCTAGTAACAAAGGCATTGTAAGTTGCCTTTTGCTTTTTTGATCTTGGGTCTTCAGGAGTAGTTGAGATAGTTGTAGTGAACCCTATTGGTTATGATGGTGTTGAAGGCTTGTTAGTTGATCAGTTGTCTTCACTTAATCTCTTGAAGAAAGAAAATCATCATCCTCAGTGATGAATGCATTTTCTACAGAGTGAGTGTCTGTTGGAAATTTATAAGCTTCAATGACTCGAGGTCCACCGAGATTCCTGCACCTTTCATCAAGTTCAAGAGCTTCTATCTTGGAAATCATGATGTCCTAGGTGGTACTCTCCAAATCAAGGGTGTTTTTCAGCATTGTAACATTTTGTTTCCAACTTTCTAGAAGACTATGGAGCATCTTCTTGTTCAATTCTTTGACATTGTATGTTACCCCCATGATCTCTAAATCATTCACCAACTGCATAAATCTATGCAACTATTTAGAGATTGACTCCCCCTTGGAGTGATGAAAGGTTTCATATTGATTAACAAACTTGTCCTTGTTAATTTTAGTCACTTCATTACTGCCTTCACATATTAGTAGTAGTGCATTTAGTAGTTCCATACTTTTCTAGTCTTTTTAGCACATCCATTTTCAATGCTTGAGTGACTATAGAATAAGCTTTGAGATCAACTTTTATCCTTTTGTAGTCATCATCATCAAGTATGAGATCCTCAATAGGTATTCTTGAGGTTTTGTATATTGCAGCTTGATCAGCAAAAAGTGTCACAGGAATATGAGGGCCGTTACATATTGAAATCCAGTAGTCCGGATCTACACCTCTAATATAGTTTATAAATCTTATTTTCCATTGCTTAAAGTCAGATTTGTGTTTAAGCATGGAAGGTTTGGAGTATGACCAAGTTTAGAGAAATTATGTGAATCCATTTTAATAAGCTATTTTTAACCTTTTTAAATAATGATTAGATTGATTGTTAAGTTCAACTAGTCCAAATAGTCCAAACAGGCTTATATATAACCAGATCTACTGATGTTTATATGTTTCTGTGGTAACAACTATTCACGGGTTGTTCGATGATGAGTATAGATGAACAGTGACTGTTGAAGTGCTTTCTGCAGTTTACTAAGTAGAGGTAGTTGAACACTCTATTAGTAACTCAATCACTAGATCAATCGAGATTTGCTCAGATCTAGGCAGATCTGAAGGAGAAGAAAGAGCCAAGGCTCTGATACCAATTGACTGGGTTGAGAATGATATTCTCTGTTGATATGAATCAAGAAGGACCGAATATGATGATTGAGTCAATGATTGTAAGGCCGAATCAAACAATCAAGGAACACTAAATGCAAGAAATACTCATAAATGGTATTTGTATTAATGAAGGTTATTGGTTACAATGAATGCTAGGGTTTTTGCATTAAACAGTAACAAGACACCTTGTAAACATAAGACTAAATAAAAGATTCTAATTGGCTAGAATGTGTATCAATAGTCACCTCACGTACGAGGTTTTCTATTCTATTTATAGGCTGACAAGATGCATTTTACAAAATGACAAAACTACCTCTGACCTATACATCAGAGAACTAGTCTAAGTACAAAAGTCTTCATCAACATTTCTTTTGTTCATCCGTATTGACTATGCGGATGTGTTGATCTATATCAACATTTCTTTTGGTCTTCAAGATTAGTGTTTGGTCATCAGCATTGACAAATGCAGATGAGCAAACACTTATGCGCATTTGTTGCCGAACACCGCATTAGTAAAGGAAGATGTACAAATACTTGTCAGCATTTGTTTCGACTATCCGCATTTTTTAATGCGGAAGAACAAACACTTGTCAACATTTGTTCTATATTCATCTGCATATATACAAATGCAGTTAGCCGACACTTGTCTTTTATTTTCTTTTCAGATTCTTCATCCGCATTTGTTCTTGGACTTGTGGGATTTCCAGCAGAACAACCATCAACCCACCACCTGAGCTGGCATGTATGATCCTTTCAGGGTCTAACAAAGATCAATATACATGATTCTTGAAACCAAACACTTGTACTATTTTGTTATTGTTCTTGTTCTATCTTTCTATTACTTGTTTTAATTAGTATTAAGGTGACTGGTTAGCAGTTCCCCATTTGATCTGTTAAGTGTTCTAAATAAACTCTCCTCATTGTGTGTTGTGTTTTAAGTGACCAACCCCTTAAACGGTCTTACAATTGGTATCAGAGCTTTCCAGGCTCTTGAGAATAAGATCTCATCATCTTAAGATCCCTCACACACACAAAATACTTAGCATCTCAAATGGCAGCTATCACTAAAGCTAATATGGAAACTAGAACCATGACAACCCTACTGATCACTCTTGAAGACTTTGACACTTGGTGCCAAAGAACGGAAGGTTTCATCAAGTCTCAAGACTCCAAGATGTGGGAATTTGTTGTCTCAGGACCATACATACGAAGCACCTCTTCAGCTGCTGCTCTTCCAAACTCTGTATACAGAGGTTTCAAGAAATGTAAAACAGCTAAGCAGCTATGGAATGCATTAATACTAATTTATGAAGGTTTTACTAAAGCCAAGGAGAACAAGAAGGATCTCCTGAAAAAGCAGTTTGAAAACTTCACCTTTCAAACAGGTGAAACCATGACTTAACAATACTTGAGGTATGTTAAGATTGTGGACACTCTAGTGGATGTTGGAGTGACTCTTGAAAATAGGGACATTGTAAGGAAATTTATGTCCTCTCTTCCTAATCAGTGGACACATTACTGTGTTGTTGTCAAGAGAACTAAGAACCTTAAGAGTCTTATTTTGACTGAGTTATATGGTATTCTTAGTGCATACCAGATGGAGATAAACATGCAAGGTTCATCTGGTAACTCTAGCAATAAAATGAGTTCAGCCCTACATGTGACTGAAATGGATAGCATAGAACCTCAACATCATCTTATATGCTACCCTGACAACTCACAAAAGGGTCCTTTCATCACCTTCTCAAAGACTCCAAGAGAAAGCTACACTCAAGGAAGCCCATTCCAAGAGACAAGTTCTTCATATGCATTTATGTCTTCTAATGAAAGCTCAGGCAACTTTCTATTCACCCTTGAAGACCTGGACTGTATCCATCCAAATGATTGGAGTATATGGAAATAGTCTAACAGATGGCTCTTCTCACTCATAGAGCCAAGAAGTTCTACAAGAGGACCAAGAAGGAAGTTTCCAAGCAATACATCTAGTGGAAAGTTTGGGCTGGATAAAAGCAAAGTTAAGTGTTACAACTGTAACCAAATGGGTCACTTCGCTAGAGAATACCAGGCACCAAGGACAAATGGTGGCCAAGCACACACCAAACCAAACTACACTGAGAAAGTCACCCAGAATGAGAAGTCAAAGCAGCAAGCTGCCATTGCTATTGAAGATAGAGGCTTTGACTGGAGTTTTCAGGTGAAAGTTGTATCTCCAAACCAAGCACTGATGGTTGACCATGATGAAGCAAAGGTATTGAAACATCTCTGTACACCTAAATGTATTACTAAAGTTAATAGATACAGGTCCAACAACTTAAAGATGAGATCTGATCATGAGTCCTTAAATATCTAAAAATATGATTTCAAAAGATTTGAAAATGATTATAAATTAAAAATAGAGGACTTAGAGAAAACCATTTCAGTTCTTAAACATGAACACACCAACTACAGGTCTCAGATCAAAGATCTCAATACCAAGTTGACTGAATGCCAGGCTGAGCTTGTGATTAGTAAAGCCAGGCAGAAAAATGTGTCCTTGAAGAAAAAACCATCAAGAACATCATATCCTCATCCTTACATGCAAAAGTTTGTTATAAGAATAAGCAGGGACTGGGATCTAGTGAGATAGCTCCTCCACACACCAGTTTGCCTGTAAGATCTCCTAGGTGTGAAACTTGTGAAGATGAGCTTCCTCTCATAGACCTCTTGACTGAAGAGGATGAATAAGTGATAGTGAATAATGCCTCTGAAAAGAGTGAAGAAGAGGATTCTAAGAACAGTTGCTATCCTTCTAAGGAGAGTAAGAAGGCTATGATGACCAAGTCAATAAGAAATAACTTGATTAGAAAAAGCAAGAGAAAAGAAAAGAAGGCTTAAGAGATCAAGGCCACTTTTGACTTAAACAGAAACAAGTCTTTATCTTTGCAGGGTTTGAAGTGGTTAAGACTGAAGACATCAACCTGAAATCTAGTACCAAGAGTTCTGATTCATGTTCAAATCATCTCAACAATAAGAAGAATGCTGATCGGTTGTGTACCACTGCTACACAGTCTGAACCATCCAACGCCAAGGAAGTCCTAAAAGGACTTCCATTGCATCTGCAAAGATAAAGATGGAGAAGGAAAGTGATCAAGTTCAGCCTTGTTCACAAAAGAAGGCTCTTAGGAAGAAGAAGTTGGAATGTGTTATGTGTGAGAGTTCCTCTCATCTTGCTAAGGATTGTCCTTACCACCCTAAAGGCACTATTCACATGATCAAGAAAAGAGGCTTCTAAGAGTTTCCAAAAGAAGCAAGCTTCTGAAGGAAAATCTGTTTCCTTTGGAAGCTATAAAATGAAGATGAAGGCAAGTGGAAAATTTTCTTCGGAAGAAAATTTGGTCTCGAAAGAAGGGAATACTTCCGAAGGACTGAAGCCTGCTGTAGTGATAACAAGATCTTTTGAAGGTCCAGTCATCAAAACTTTTGAAGTCAGTAAAACTTCCAAAGTATTGAAGGTCAAGTATAGGCATCCAAAGGTGGTGTGGAAGTTCAATAAAGACCGCGTGACTGAATGTTCACCATCAACAACAACAAAGGATCCTCAAAATATGACTATAAGATCTATTACTATTTCATTATCTTTAATTTCTTTTGATATACCCAAGACAAGCAAAGCTTGGGTTTCCAAATGGAACTAATCATCTCTTTTGTGCAGGAACAGCTCAAGACAAACAAAAATGTTTGGATCATTGATAGTGGCTATTCCAGGCATATGACAAGCAATAGGTCACTACTCCAAAACATTGAGAAAATTGATAGAGGGTTAGTTGCTTTTGGAGGAGATGAGGGTGTTACATATCTAGAAGGGGCAAGGTCACAAATGGTAAGCTTTACATTGAGAAGGTAAAATTTGTCAAGGAGCTTGGATACAATCTTCTGAGTGTATCTTAATTTATGATCAAAGCCATAACATGCTCTTTACTGAGCATGAGTGCATTGTTCTCAAGCCCGGGGTGGTCATTCCTCATGAGCATATTCTGCTCAGAGCCCCTAGGAAAGGGAACATGTACAAGATGGATTTGCAAGAAATATCTCCCTTGGGAGAAGTTTCATGCTTTCTATCCAATGAAAATAGTGATAAGTCTTTTCTCTGGCATAAAAGAATATGCCTTGTAAACTTTAAGGACATGAATAAGTTAATTAAGAATGATTTGCTAACTGGAATGCCAAAGAAAGAGTTTACAAGTAATGACCATTATGTTGTATGCCTGAAAGGAAAACAACACAAGGTATCTCACAAGCCAAAGGAAATAAACTCTATCACTACTCCCCTACAGATGTTACATATGGATCTCTTTGGCCCTACCAATATAATGAGTCTAGGTAGGACCTCTTACTGTTTAGTGATCATAGATGATTTTACAAGATTCACTTAGGTCTTCTTACTTAGAACTAAGGATGAGACTCCTGAGATTCTAAAGAATATCATCTTAAAGATTGAGAATCAATCTGATCACAAGGTCAAAATCATAAGATGTGATCAAGTAACTAAATCAAGAATCAAATCCTTGATATATTTTGTGATGCAAAGGGTATTTCAAGACAATATAGTGCTCCCAGGACTCCTTAGTAAAATGGTGTTGCTATGAGGAGAACATGACACTTATTGAAGCTTCAAGAACTATGTTGTCTCACTCCAAACTAGCCATATCCTTCTGGGCAGCGGCAGTCACACTACCTGCTATGTGTAGAACAAAGTTTTAGTGGTTATGAACTTTGGCACCAAAGGAAGCCTTTCATTGGTTTTCTCAAGTCATTTGGATTTTCTTGCACCATCTTGAATACCAAAGATCAAATTGTCAAATTTGTTGAGAAACTAGTTAATGGACATTTCATTGGATACTCTTCTCAAGCTAAAGCTTATAGAGTATACAATCTTAGAACCAAAATTGTTAAGGAGTCAGCAAATGTGACTTTCAATGAGCACACACCCAGTGTAGCTGGTTCTGGTCCTGATTGCATATTTGATATTGATTTAGTTACCAACTATTTAAAAAAAATCTTTTGAGAATGTTTCAGGGTCTATAGATATTCTACCAATAGGTGATCCTGATCCAAGATTTGAGTTTAAAAGAACTTCAAACTATACATCTTCAGCTCTAGTTGTAACTAACTCTGCAAATGAAGTTTCTATCAGCACAACAGAGATAGATTCAGTTGATACATCTAAAATGCCTTCAAATTCTAGCTAAGAGGCCTAACAACCAGATAAAGAAGCTTCAAATGTAGAAAACCATGGTAGTGGTGAAAGTGATCAAGAATTTCTTGATGTTGATAACCACTCAATTAAAGACAACATCAATGATGTGACACACACTTTGGATCAAGTTTCACTTGCTAAGTATGTTATTGTGGTGGGAGAAACCTCAATGCCATATCAAAATTTTTCTAACTTAGATCTCTCTCAACAACTTGTTGTGATTCCTCAGCTAAGGATCCATAAGTCTCATCCCACTTCAAACATCATTGGAGATGTTAATTTAGGGGTAAGAACACGAGGACAAACCCCTGATGCAAATGTTTGTCTTCACTCTTGTTTCTTATCTCAGATAGAGCTTAAGAAAATTTATGAGGCTTTGAAGGATGGAAGTTGGGTTGAAGCTATGCAAGAGGAGCTGCTTTAATTCAAGAGGCAAAAGGTTTGGAACCTATGTCCTCTTCCTCATGGGAAGACTACTATAGGAACCAAATGGGTTTTAGGAATAAGAAGGATGATAGAGAAATTATCATAAAAAACAAGGCAAAACTAGTTGTTCAAGGATACACACAAGAAAAAGGAATTTACTACACATATGTCTTTGCTCCTGTAGCAAAATTGGAAGCTGTTAGGATATTCTTAGCTTTTGTTGCATCCAAGAATTTCAAGGTCTACCAACTTAATGTAAAATGTGCTTTTCTCTATGGGGTGATTGATGAAGAGGTGTATGCCAAACAACCACTTGGATTTGCAGATCCTGATCATTCTAGTTATGTCTGCAGTCTTGATAAGGCTCTTTATGGGTTACATCAAGCACCAAGGAAGTGGTATGAGACTTTATCTCAGTATCTCTGCAAGTATGGATACAGAAGAGGTACTATAGATGGAACACTCTTCATCAAAGGAACATGAAATAACTTGATGCTAGTTCAAGTGTATGTAGATGACATCATCTTTGGTTCAATTAATACAAAGCTGTGCAAAGGCTTTGAGAAGTTGATGAAGGATAGATTTGAAATGAGTGCCATGGGGGAACTCAATTTCTTTCTAGGAATTCAAGTGAAGCGAGTTGAAGATGGCATCTTCATAAGTCAGTCAAAGTATGTTCAAGACATACTCAAGAGGTTGAACATGACTGATTGCAAGGTTGCTAAGACACCCATAGCAAGAAATCACTCCCTTGGGCCTGACCTTAAAGGGGAGTGTGTGGATAAACATCTCTACAGGGCTATGATTGGGTCTCTTATGTACCATATAGCTAGCAGGCCTGATATCATGTTTACACATGTGTTTATGCAAGATATCAAGCCAAACCCAGAGATGTCACATCTTATCACTATCAAGAGAATTTTAAGATACCTCAAAGGTGCCTCAACACTTGGCCTTTGTTATCCAATGAATTCTAACTTTAATCTATATGCATATACAGATAGTGATTATAGTGGATGCAATATGACTATAAAGTCGACATCAGGGGGATGTCAGTTTCTTGGTGGAAGGGTTGTCTCATGGCAATGCAAGAAGTAATCATGTGTCTCTACATCAACTGCTAAAGCTGAATACATTGATGTTGCAAGCTCTTATGCTCAAGTTCTTTGGATTTAGAATCAGATGCTGGACTATGGTTTTAACTTTAGGGAGACTCCCATTCATATAGACAACAATAGTGCCATCTCTATTACAGAGAATCTTGTGCAACACTCAAGGACAACGCACATCCATATCTGGTATCTTTTGATTAGAGATAACTTTGAGAAAGCCTTGATCAAACAAGTCAAGGTTAACACAAATGAACAATGTATTGATTTGTTCACTAAAGCTTTTGATAAGTAGAGTAGGTTTTAACACCCGACCCTTCGTATCAACAATATTTTCTGCTTTGCCCACGAAGAGCTCACAGATTTGCTTTTGGTTGTGCGGGTGAAAACTTCCCTGGGAAGTCCCCCATCGCTGGATTGCTCCCACCTGAGCATGCTTAAATGTGGAGTTCTCCTCTCATCCACAGCCAATACCCCCAAAATGCATTGTTGACGTTAAAGGCCAAACATTCATTATGAACCAGGAATCTCTCCTGTCCACAACTGATGTGGGATATGTGTAGGGTGTCATAAGCACCCTTGTTTGGACTCAACGTCCTCAATGAGCCCGAGAAGTCACCATCCTTGGTGAGGTATGCCACACATGTCACACCCCCGCTAAGAGCGGAAACACGGGGATGTAACGAGACGGGAATCGTCATAACACATAGTAAGCGATAGAGATGCAATAATATTAATGATAACAAGCGTGTCATGACGACACCGTCAACAAGGGGACTTGTGTCGTGTCTAGTTAGTAATCACGACAACATAGCAATAAGCATAAACATGATATAAGATAAACAAGATAATAACATTGTATACAATTCCCACAACCCGGGAACGAGTTACAAAGTGTAATGTTGTTTGAAACAGATACAACAATTGTTTTCAAAATGACAAGTTTAGCCCGAAAATGCATCCTAGGGTCTCCACTAAGGCAGCACACCTAGAACCTCAGCTAGTATGATCACCTGAAAAGATATGCTCAAAATGGTCAAGAAAACTGTTGGTGAGCTCGCAGGTTTAAAAGTAAATATGTATTGATGCTGTATAAAGTTGTTGCAGAATACCGTGCATACAGTGATAAGTAAGCAAAATCACATGACAAGAGCTTTACAACCAAACCTAACGACGTACACAAAGAATCTTGTCGGAATATATTCACCCAAGGCCCGTTCCTGGCATCTGTTGGTACTAACTAGTATACCAACACGAGGGTGGGGGTGTCAACCCAAGTAGTACTACCAATACCTATCCGTCGGTTCCCACACTGGAATTAAATGGTTGTAAGAAAGAACCACAAAGTAGACTCAAGCATGTATCTGAATAAGTACCACAAAACAGTAGCACGTTGATTCCAAGTATGTAAATTGAATGTATGTTGTACAACATAGAAAATGGGTGAGCATACTTTTCCCCCATGTTTGTAAATGTTTGTAAATGTTTGTAAAGTAGTATAAGCATAAAAAGGGGCCACGAAACTCACATGTTAAGTGGTAAGTATGAATGATCAAGATTTCCAATAGTTGAATGCAATGAACAGTCAAACACCTATTGACAGTTATGTTAAGCATTAATGATGTGTATAAAGTATATAGTAATGTTTGGTGAGTTCGGGTTGTATCGGTTCGGTCGTGGGTAGCACACACACAAGCGGACACAAGTATCAGATCTTATGTAGATCCAAGTACTAAGAGTAGTCGTCATTGCTTATGACATCCATGTAAAGATTCCATTGTTATAAAAGATAGCACTTATTAATATTTGTAGTTCCAAATGGGTTGTCGAAAATTGTAAAATGTTAGGTTGATTTAAATTGAAATAGTATGTGCCTGTTGATAGCGTTGACTTTAATCTTTGTGGTCAAGCAACGACACTTTTACTAATGTTACCTTATCATCATCAGACGCTCAGGAAGGAAATTCACACTCAACATCATCAGTCACACAACAAGACCAGACGCTCGACTCAACACTTCATTCGTACGAATCAGCCTTCAATCGTACAAATCAGCTTCATTGGCATGATTGAACCTTCATTCGTACGACTGGCATTCAGTCGTACCACACAACACCCAATCACACGACTTAGCCTCCATACGCATGAATCAACCTTCATTCATACGAATCAGCTTCATTCGTACAACTGAACCTTCATTCGTACGATTGGCCTTCAGTCGTGCGATACACGCAGAGTCGCATGCATTCATTCAACCGCATTGACTCAATTGCACACACACTCATCTGCATTGACTCAATCGCACACACACTCAATCGATCGCACAACTCAGTCGCATGACATCCCTAGTCGCACGATTCAGTCGCCCGAAAGACACAGTCGCATGACTCATTCGCACGGCTCACCCAGTCGCACGACTCAGTCGCATGACAGACCCAGTCGTGTGAACTGCAGGTTCACGACTGCTAAAGTGCAGAGCAGCCTCCGGCCGTCCCCAGCATAGGTTTTACACAACAAGGACTTCCAGAATCACACAACAAACACACACGAACAAGAAGCACACGTAGAAAGTCATCACGCACACCCACACGACCTCTTGTGTTCGAGTTGGCCCGAACACCCGAAACCCTAGAAATGGACAGCAGTAAAATGAGCAAGAAATGGACAACCAAGGTTGTCTACCTTCAAGGATGGAGTAGACTAAGTTGTAGACGAAGCCTAGACGAAGAAAACGAAACCAAATGGGGCGATTTTCGTGCAAAAGTGAAGAAGATAGGTGAAGAAGAAGAAATGAAGAAGAAATGGAGAGGATGAAGAAAATGGCTGGGAATGGGGTTTTTATACCCATCCCAGGTTTGCAAAATGTCAACTTTAGTCCATGCACTTAGCCCCTGAGTTCCCAAAGTTTGCTTAAGTTGAAAACGACTTTAAGCGTATTGGTTATATTAATGTTAAAAGTGTGTTTTATGGTAATTGATGGCTTAAAATGGTTTTATTAATGACAATGAATATAATTAAAAATGATATATTTGGTGATAATGGCGATGAAATTTATAAAAGGTTTATGCTTAGCACACGTTCACGGAGGAAGTACAGGCACAAGGGTAATAAAGCAAACATGATTTCTTAGAACAGGAGTTCATGAAGAAGAGGAAAAATAGTTAAAATAATTCTATGGTTAATTATGTCATTCGACAGACCTTAAGGTGACGGATGTCACAGTATCCCCCAGTTGAGAGAATTTCATCCTGAAATTCAGCTGGAGTTAGGTCCAAGAGTGTCATCCACGAATATGTGTGGATATTTAAGTTTCATCTGATCTTCCCGTTCCCATGTAAACTCTGGCCCTCACTTTGAATTCCACCTTACGCGAACAATTGGTATTCTAATGCACTTCAACTGTTTGACCTTACGATCCATGATCTCAATGGGTTCCTCAATAAAATGAATCTTTTCGTCGATTTTTATATCCTCAATTGGGACGTGAAGTGATTCGTCAGCTAAACACTTCTTGAGGTTCGACACATGGAAAGTATCATGCACACCGTTGAGTTCTTGTGGTAACCTTAATTGGTAAGCCACTGGACCAATTCTTTCTGTAATCTCGAATGGTCCAACGTATCTTGGGGCTAACTTCCCTTTCTTTCCAAACCGAACAATTCCTTTCCAAGGAGAGACTTTGAGTAACACTTGGTCCCCAACGTTGAATTCTAGAGGATTCTGATGATTGCCGGCATAGCTCTTTTGGCGGTCTCTAGCGGCTTTCAGTCTATCTTTGATTTAGAAGATCTTGTCGGTTGTTTCCTGAATGATCTCTGGGCCTGTTAACTGACTTTCACCAATCTCGGCCCAACAAATGGTGATCTACACTTCCTTCTGTACAATGCTTCGAACGGAGCACACCCAATGCTAGTATGGTAGATGTTATTGTAAGAAAACTCAATCAATGGCAAATGAGTGTCCCAACTACCACGAAAGTCGATTACACACGCTCTCAACATGTCTTCTTGCGTTTGTATGGTTCGTTCACTTTGGCCACCCGTCTGAGGGTGATAGGCGGCACTCATGTCTAATCGAGTGCCTATCGCTTTCTGTAGTGTCTGTCAAAATCGTGAAGTGAATCGGCCATCACAGTCGGATATGATTGACACCGACGCTCCGTGTCTTGTCATGACCTCTTTTATGTACAATCTCACCAACTTGTCCATTTTGTAGTCTTCTCGGATTGGCAAGAAATGTGCTGATTTCGTCATTCGATCCACTACGACCCATATCGAGTCATGCTCGTTGCTCGCTCGAGGGAGTTTGGTAATGAAATCCATGGCTATGTTATCCTATTTCCATTCGGGAATCTCAGGTTTCTGTAACAGTCCCGATGGTTTCTGATGTTCAGCTTTAACTTTCGAGCATGTCAAGCATCTGCTGACGTACGTGGCAATGTCTTTCTTCATGCCTGGCCATCGGTACAGATCTTTGAGATCGTAGTACATCTTGTTTGCACCATGATGAATAGAATATCACGTCATGTGTGCTTCATCCATGACCAAGGTACGTACACCTCCCCACTTGGGTACCCATATACGGTCCACGAAGTACTGTACACCATCATCCTTGCACATCAGTTGTTTATCCAACCCTCAGAATTCTTCTCCCGCAAGGTTTTCTTCTTTCAACGCCTCACTCTGTGCAATTTGGATCTGAGCTTTCAAATTCGTTTGCATGGTCAATCCCAAAGCTCGAGCACGTAGTGGTTTCACGCGTTCTTTGCGGCTTAAAGCATCAGCCACCACGTTAGCTTTCCCCGGATGATACCGAATTTCGCAATCGTAGTCACTAAGAAGCTCTACCCAGTGTCGCTGTCGCATATTGAGTTCCTTCTGATCCAGAATATGTTGGAGGCTTTTATGATTTGTGTAGATGATGCATTTGGTTCCATACAGATAATGCCTCCATGTTTTGAGTGTGAATACTACAGCGCCCAACTCAAGATCATGAGTTGTGTAGTTCTTCTCGTGCACCTTAAGTTGTCGCGAAGCGTAGGCAATCACCTTATCTTTCTGCATTAGTACACATCCCAACCCTTGATGTGAAGCATCACAGTATACCACAAAATCATTAGTTCCATCTGGGAGGGACAATATCGGTGCATTACATAGCTTATCTTTCAGCGTCTGGAATGCTTGTTCTTGTGCCTGTGTCCAATCAAAATTCTTGTCTTTTTGGTCAACAGTGTTTGCGGCTGAGCGATCTTTGAAAAGTTCGCAATGAAACGACGATAGTATCCGGCTAATCCTAATTATTGTCGTATCTCTGAAGGTGTCTGGGGTGTATCCCATTTCTTCACCGCTTCGATCTTGCCGGGATCTACATGAATCCCGTCCTTGTTAACCACATGACCCAAAAACTTCACTTCTCGCAACCAGAATTCACACTTCGAGAACTTGGCGAAAAGTTTCTCTTCCTTTAACAGTTCCAGTATTGCTCGAAGGTGTTCTTCACGATCCTCTTTCGATCGAGAGTAGATACGTATGTCGTCTATAATACGATCACAAACTTATCCAAGTAAGGTTTGCACACCCGATTCATGAGGTCCATGAACACAACTGGTGCATTAGTCAATCCGAACGGCATGACCAAGAACTCATAGTGCCCATAACGAGTTCTAAACGCTGTCTTCGGTATGTCCTCCTCGAAAACCCTTAGTTGATGATATCCAGATCGAAGGTCGATCTTGGAAAAATACGAAGCTCCTTGTAACTGATCAAACAGGTCGTCGATCCTGAGGAGAGGATACCGATTCTTCACAGTTAATTTGTTCAACTCACGGTAGTCGATGCACATACGAAACGACCCATCCTTCTTCTTGACAAATAACACTGGTGCTCCCCAAGGCGAGTGACTCGGCCAAATAAAACCCTTCTCCAGTAGTTCTGTAACTGGCTAGATAACTCTTGCATTTCAGATGGTGCTAGCTGATACGGTGTCTTTGCTACCGGTGTAGCTCCAGGAATCAACTCAATACGAAATTCCACCTGCCGTGGAGGAGGCAAACCAGACAAGTCATCAGAAAATACATCTGGGTAATCCTGTTCGATAGGGATATCTACCAATTTCTGCTCGTCTTCTTCTTTTCCACTACATGAGCCAGAAAAGCGTAGCACTGTTTCGTAAACTCCGGCGTGCTTTCATGCAGGAAATAAGCTTTAAGTTTCTTCCCGATCGTTCTCCTTGAATTCTGAGTACTCCTCCGTCTGACATAGGGATTCGCACTACCTTGTCCCAACAGACAATCTCAGCTCCGTGTTTCGACAACCAATCCATTCCCACAATCACGTCAAAACTTCCTAACTCAAAGGGTGTCAAGTCTATATCGAAGGCGTGGTTCTCCAATATTATCAAGCACTTTCTAATAATCTCATCGAACTGAACAACCCTACCATTGGCCGTTTCTACAGAGTAGCTAGTTTCTAGCCTACTAGGACTCAAATCAAGTAATTGCACAAACTTAGAAGATATAAAGCTATTGTCGCTCCAGTGTCAAATAGTATAGATGCAAAGTGATTATTGAGTAAGTGCATACCCGTGACAACATTTGGGTCCTGACGACATCATTGGCTCCAATGACAAAAGCGCGTCGCCGAGCCGCATTCCCTTGGTTTGCCAGGCCTTGATTTCCAGCTATAGCCATCGTCTGATGCTGGTTGTTCCCTTGTTGGCTCGGCGCCCGATTCAATTTAGGGCCCATGTTCCTGTAGTGATCAGGGCTTCCACACTCGTAACAGCCCCTGGCATTCCCAGCGGGGTTAACAGCGTTGACTGGTGCGACCATATTCGGCGCTGTTCTGCAGTCTCTTGCTAAATGCCCCGAGCGTCTACAGTTCGCGCACACCGGGCACAACATAGCTGGGGGATGATGAAAGTTGCACCTATCGCATCTGTGGTGCGGACCCACATACTCTCGCCTGCCCTGGGTCACGGCCACAAAATTTCTGGTTGTTTTGGCCCTTTTCTCGAATTTCCCGGCACTCGACCGGCTCGTTTCCCCAACATCTTTCCTTTTCTCTGCTCCCCTGCCCAATACCCCTGTTCTCACCATCTCATCAGTTAGAGCGCCAGCCTTTAGAATTGCGCTCTGAATAGTAGGAGGAGCAGCTGCGGTTACCATTGCCCGGATTTGAGGTGCAAGTCCCCAATATACCTCTCTATCCTTTTTGATTCCGGGGTGACCAGATGCAGAACCAACCTTGCTAGCTCGTGAAAACAAATTGGTGTAAGCTGCGTGCCCAGCCCTTACCATAGCATGATTCCAGAACTCATGCTCAAGTTTTTGCATCTCGTTGAGAGGACAGTACTCCTCAGTGATTAGGGCTTTGAACTCATTCCACAACATTTGCATCGCCAATTCTCTTCCCCTAGCATGAATCTGAGTGTTCCACCACGTTAGTGCCTTGCCCTGTAGTGAGCACGTGGCATACTTGATCTTTTGGCTGTCGAGGATTCACTGATGTCAATCACTGCCTCCATCTTTTCAAGCCATCTAGTTAGGGCTATGGTTCCACCTTTGCCATCAAACTCTCTTGGTTTACAAGCCATAAATTCCTTGTATGAACATCCCCGTCTAGCATTCCCAGCCCGGTCTCATTAACAATTCCAGTTTCATTACCGGCTGTACCACCATTTTCGGTCTCCTGATTGCTTTTGTTCCCAGTCGGGTTCCCGTTATCCTCATTATCATTGCCACCATCCCCGTGGGCATGTGAATTCTGAAGAGCATCGCTCACTTGGGCCACGATAGTTGGAATCGGTGCGGCCAGCTGTTGAGTGATTAAGGCTGCCATATCAACGTTTCCTGTTCCAGAGTGACATTGGTAGGACCATCACTTGTTCTCGGTGCTCTACCTCTGCCTCTGCCTCTCGGGGCTTCACTTTCGCCACTGTTGTTGCGGGTAACTCTTCGAGGCGGCATGCTCTAATCATAAGAATAGTAAACGCATAAGTTTTAACCATTGCAGGGCACATTATCCATGTCACATTAAGGCCTAACTTTCCAGGTTAATGCCATACTTATGGTTGTCACACATTGCTTACAAATCATGAAATTCTCACACCATGTATAAGTAATGTCCAAACAGTAGTCCATCATAATAATGGCATATCCATGCATGAAATCAAGTTTAGTCTAGCGGAGGTTGCGTATTTCCTCCTCTCTCGAGGTCTCAGACATAACCTCCTCGGGGTAAATCCCAGTGTCTAAGGTCAAGCGCAATAGCATGATTTTGAAGATCTCGTCGGGTCCGATACCCGGATTTGATAAAACAACTCAGTGCGCAGAGGGAAACGGAAGATCCAATAGAAGCATCCCGTAAAGAGCGAGCACAAGGGCTCCCTCACAGTGTGAAATGATCACGAAACAGATAGATAACCGAACAAGTAATGAGGAACACGTATGAGATATAAAATGCACACAACCCTGGCATGCAAATCTACATGAAGCTTCCTAGGTTATAGTCTAGGTCAAGTGTATTGCCTAATTCTCTATAACCAATGGCTCTGATACCAGTCTATCACACCCCCGCTAAGAGCGGAAACACGGGGATGTAATGAGACGGGAATCGTCATAACACATG